>CAKAOI010047778.1:4864-35450 GCA_916701655.1 Sebastiscus albofasciatus
AACCATCTTCTTTTGCTGATTTCCGTCTCTATTGTGTTTCAGTGTGCCTTAGATCCAAACTGTGACTTTACATAGGAAAACACTACATGTACACATCAGTACCTTGATTAATTATTTAATTTTGAGAAAATATCAAGTGGAGGGGGAAAAAACAGAAGAGTAAATTAAAAAGAGAGAATTAAATAACTAATGAATCAGGTGCCGATGTAAATGCAGAAAGGACAAACTGGTAGAGGGGAAAACAAATTGCGCAGGATATCATTATTTGTTCATGTTTAGTGTTTCAGGAAATACTTTGTAATGGTTGTTTATAAAAGAGGAAGTAAAAGCTTAGAGCACATCGGTCTAGTTCCACCATTACAGACTATTCTATACACCACATATCGAAATCATTACACAAGTGCAAATGTTGGTGAATAAAATGAGCACAGAAATACAAAAATTCTCTGACGGCACAGATGTGTCAAATGATGCGACGCTGAGATATATGCAGCAGTGTGAAGTGGACGTTGTGCTCGATCCTGATACAGCTAACCATCACCTCATTATATCTAAAGACAGGAAACAGGTGAGATACAGCGAGGTTCCAGGTTTGAAGAAGAAGCAGAACCCTAACATGTTCACTGGAAAACTTGCAGTTCTGGGACAGAGAGGCTTCTCGTCATGCAAGTTTTACTTTGAGGTGTTCGTGGGTGGAAAGACTGAATGGAGTCTGGGCGTGGTCACGGTGTCGGTCCAGAGGAGGGGGAATCCTCAATTTGGATTCTGGACCATCCGGTTTGTAAAGGACAAGTTTGAAACCTTCAGTTCTCCAAACGTGCTGGTACACTTGGGGAAAGTGGAGTGGGTCGGCGTGTTTGTGGATTATGACGGAGGGCAAATTTCCTTCTATGACGTACAGACCGCAACACTCATTTACTCGTTTACTGAGTGCTTCTTTATTGAAGAACTGCATCCCTACTTTAATCCTTGTGATAATGAATACGGTTCAAACTTTGGTCCAATGATAATTGTTCCTGTCAGTCGTACAGAGTGAATGGAAGTTCCAGAGACTCACTGATTTGTGGTAGCCACTAAAATGCAACTGATGTGTTTCATTGCAAAGAAGATTTTTGTCAAAAAGACAGAAGAGTAAATAGGAAATAATTAATGAATCCAGTGCAAGAGATGTACAGTAAATCCATAAAAGGAGAAATTGGTAGAGAAATTACAACAATACAACTGCAACGTGTGCAGATTATCACTATTTGATTAAGTGAGGTGGTGGTGTTTATGTTTGGTGTGGTTACAGGAAATACTCATTATTTTAAAGAGGAAAAAATATGATTCATCTATGGGTAGGGTGTTTTATAATAAATCTATTTCCAGAGCTCTCTGGTTGATGGTTAAGCATCAATAGTCTTACAATACATTATCAAAATACACTAACATGTATCTTGACCCCGCACACCTGTGTAAAGGTGAACCCAAAATATAGAAATACATATTTGGCAACTAGCGGTTCTATTGGCAAAAGAAATATCATCAAATGCTTGAAATAGGAAGAGCAAAAATCTACAACACATAGCACAGAGACATTGGTCTATTTCCAATGTCCACTATTACAGACTATAACCTGAGAGCTCAGGGCTCTAGTATAAAATGTGTTAGAGGGCTCTCTGGTTGACTTTTTGAGCCCTTTATACAGACTTTCTGTAAGTCTGCAACACTGCAGACACTGCAGATTTTGTTCAGGGGAATAACCCACAATGCAAAGGTTAAAATGGCGAAAACAGTGTAATTCCCCTTTGGGCTGTGTAATTAATAGAATTTCAATTACAATTTTGGTTTCCGACAATTATGAAAACAAGATAAACTGACATCAAACAATAAGTGTGCAGCATTCTGTTTCGCAATGACGCCCTCGTTGTAGTGTTGTAGCTCATAACGGACCTTTCTCACAAAAGACGGTAAGAAAAGCACAGGTGTAGATACTGAAATTAAAGATGTTTGAGTTCCATTTAGCTGCTTCAGTTTCAGGGTTCTGGTATTGTGTATGCTGGCTCACTGTCATGACTTACTGGGACACTTCACCATTAATTCAGTGCTCTTCCTACGGGGTATGTGATTTTGTATGCTGATTTTTTTTTTTTTGGATAACAAAATGTATCTGTGTCTTGTCAATGTAGTTAAAAATATGTTTAAAGCTGTATATGATATGTGAATGTAATAAAACTTTAATAGCCAGCTTGATTAAATTTTAATAAAGTAAAAAAGCATTACGTAACTAAACCAGCCAACATGTCATTTCTCTCTTCAGGGAAAGAAGGACATCTTAAAATGTCTCTTTTTGTTTGATTTTATCATCACTGCACCTTTAAATCCCCCCTCTCTTCACTACTTTTTAATTTTTCACCTTCTCCCTCGTCATGTATGCCTCTCATTCATGCTCTTTTATGCATCTCAACACCCGCAGCGTTCAGACTTACACACACACAACACTCGCGGCTAACACCCTCCTCATTGCCACGACAACGGTACTCTGCCCATCGCCATGGGAACACTCAGTCTCCCTGCTACCCATAATCCGTTTCCCAGCCACAATGAGTATTTGACACGGTTCACACTCGGAGGCTTGCTGTATGGGGGGTGGGTGATGTGTGGAAACGGCATCTTCTACACGAAACATACACATTATAATAAATATGGGAGAATTGCCTGTTTTTTTTCTCTGTTTAACCTGATACAATTCTGTGCAACAAAGGAGAGCTGGAGGCAAACGTTGCAACAGAGAATCATCTTGTGCAACATTTGCTGAATTCCTGTACTTGTTATCCAGGTGCTAACCTTTTTTCAGAGAGCCTCGAGCTGGTTTCCACGTGATCTAGCTGATTAGGTGAGTTAGGTGAGAGGTGTGTTTGTAATTGCATGTGATTTTCTGTCAGTGTGTGTACGGCTGTAAAAGCACAGATATTTCTGCGATGGAAATGAGCCTGAGAAGGAGGAGTTCACCGCCCCACCCCCCAACATGTCCTCCACTCCTCTCGCGGATATTGGGGAAAGAAGAGAAATGAGGGAAATTAAATGCAGAGGGGTACAGGCCGGAGGGAAGAGGAGAGGTAAGACCGAGTGTGGGAGCAGGGCTGAGGTGGGTGGATAAAGAGTGAGGAGAAGAGGCGTCAACAAAGGGGTTTCATCAGTGTCTGAGTCAGAAATGTGGGTTAAACTGGAGGGAAAAACACAGACAGAGCAGAAGGGAAGAGATGGTGTAGGAGGAGAGGCCAGATGGAGGGACGCTTGATTTATAGCTAAGAGTACAGACAGGATGAGAGTGCTGTGTTTGGAGTATCACCTCCCACTCACCTGAGTTCTGCACCTCGTTTAAGTAACTGTCCTCAGCCACCACCTGCAGACAGGAAGAAAAAAAGACCAGAATTTCAGTTTATAATCTCAGATTTCTGCCCATTATTGCGGATACAAGAGCAGACAAACAACAAGACAGACTGCCACAGTTATGAGGTTTTGCTTTCTGTTCTTTTTGTCTATTAATTAGCAGAATATCTCAGAGACTTTAGTGGAAAAATTGGGCATTGGACCCCTGGAACATGAAGTATAAATGTAGAGAAATAAGTCTCAATATGAGTGACAAATGCATTCATGATGCACAAATAATAAACAAGCTTTGTGTATGTTATGAATATGATAATTTGTGAATGATTTCTGGCGCCACATCACAACAAATAGAAGCCAACTAGATTGAGTAAATGTTATCTATAGGGCTGTCAATCGATTCAAATATTTAATCACGATAAATCGCATGATTCCCTCGACAAAAAGCCAATGGGATTTTGCCATTGAGTTTTGGATTATTGCACAAAATTAACTCTGTGGCAAACAAACGTTTATGATGCTTACGCGTTTTGTTCAGCAGATAATCTTCGCAAATGAACACCACTTTTATGAGATTTGATGTGTAAATGCAACGCCAGGAGTAAATAAACACATTATAAACAAACTACACAACGGTCGAATGAGCATGAGTATACACAACGAGGCTGTAACGGTGGACGAGTCAGCGTGATGACGTTTAGCAGTCTCATTTAGCCACTTGTCAGTAACCGCCTTTTTTAAGACACAAATTCACGAGTGGGATATTGACGGACATATTTTATATTGTAGAACAAAGCGTTAAAATCTCTTAAGCTTGTGTTAACCACAGACATCTGACTCAATCCCATCGACTTTGAGACAAAAGGAACCGGAAGTGCAGAAATACTAACTCATTTCCGAGTTACAGGACTCATTCCTGGACCTTTCTATTGTGTAACTGCAACCAAATTTAGATGCACAAATTTGATGGTTCTCTACATGGAGGCGATGAATTTAAATGGCCACTTAAAGGAGGAATCTGACTCATTCTTGTACAAACAGTACAGTACAAATTTCATAACATTTTCTATTAGAGGATTCTGCTTCAGCTTTGGCAAAGGGGTTTCTGTATTTCTAAAATATGAAATACTCTCAGGTCAAAGCCAGAACTCACAGAACAAAGAAAAGGCTGCTAACTGATTGAACAATTTACTCGCATTTGCGGTTGACTTTATTCATTAACGGCAGGGATCATTAGTCAAAGGAAAAAAATATGACAAGTATAAGTCACCCAGGTGTGAGGTGAGAGCGTGGCGTACAGCGTAAACACACACACTGTAATAGTACTAGACAGTATCAGATATCTGACAGAAGAGTGTCTGTTTCATTTTCTGAAATCAGGTCACACCTCTACACAGCGGGGCACCTTGCAGAAGAGGAGACACACACATACACGGTGCTGCAGCTGTGAGGGCAGTGAAATACGACACATTTCACCTTCACGCAGGTGAGTTCTGCTCTCTGGTTGTCTCTCTCTCTGACAAGCGACACACACACACACACACACACACACATATGAAACACCTCCCAGAAGTCTCCACTTAGTTTAATGATATTAGAGCAGGAACAGGTGACCTGTGGTAGTGAACATGAGTGCTGATATCTCCATTCATATCAATCACACGGCTCGATTACAGCGGTAATCAGTTAGGACGCTCTCACAGCTGCGTCCAGTGCTTGGCCATGCAAACACACAACAGAGCAGGGACTGTGCAGATAGACATGAAGAAATACAGAAGCAAGAGTCCGTTTCTGCTCTGGGTGAAAAGGCATTACTGCAGGATGGAAAAGTGATGTTTATGGTCCAAGCTTTTAGACCTTAATGATACAAGCTGTTTTAAAGGATAACGTTGGTATTTTTCAACCTATCTTCCCATGTTTTTGTGTCTAAGTGACTAATATGGACAACAATTTTTGAAACTGGTCCAGTATTGAGGGAGAAAACTGCAGCTGCCGGTCGCTATACAAGCCGCAATGTAATCATTTGGGGCAACCTGGCACCGTCAGTTTACATCCACTAAAAGTTCTTGTTTTTGCCACTGACAGGCACAGATTGTTGTTATAAGTGTCTGACAACATCATGGAAAGAACCCTACAGAGAAATAAAACGTTTTTCTTTACCTTTCACTTGATTTGGTCTGTTTGTTATTGTGTGTCTCGCTCTGAGAAGTCTCGTTCTGATATCTCTTTGTCAAATTTAGCTTAATATTCAGCCATGATATGGAAAATCTTTTAGAGAACACTAAGCTACACTTTCTGTACTCTAACACAACAAACTGTCATGTTGTACTCGTTCCACTCTCACTCACATTTCCACCATCGTCTTTTCCGGCAACAAGTCACATGACACAATGACAAACAGAAAGGGCCCTGACACACCAAACTGTTTTTGCGGTGTGTCCCGCACCGTCGGCTCTATTCTGCCCGTGTTGGAGTTTTTTCGGCCGATTCAGCACGTTGAATTGGTGGCGGCGCCCATCGGTGGAAGAAATCCCTCTGATTGGCTGTTCAGCTTAAACAAATCAGTGCATGAGAAGGGACACAGATGTGAGGAAAGCAAGCCAACGAGGAAAGTCAACAGGAATGACAAATACAGACTACCGTCGCCTGCTGGTGTAGAGAGTTATTTCATCTCACACAGGTGCAGAACATACGTGGTAGTTGGCTGTCGGCTGTACCCTAAAAGGTGCTCAATACGGAATTCAGAGCACATCTATTGCCTCCACACAGCTTTCAACATGGAGACAGCTGAGCCTAGCAGCTAACAGTGCAAACAACGAGTCCAGTCCTGACAGCTAACCGTGTCAACCTGAGGGGGAACCAGAAGGTGGGCTCTATGGGTCAAGACGGTGTCAATCAGCGGTAACCGCCGTATGAGCGCAGAGCGGGGCACCACGGAGAGACTCTCATGCACTAAAATACATGCACCGACCGGCCATGAAGGCTAAACAAAGCACCCAGAAGCTTGCATTACAACAGTGGGACAGCAACTTCATTCTCTGCTCAGGTAGACATTACTCTATATCTTTAGATAGCAAATAGTTGTTTGATGCTATATATTAATGCTCTGAATGTCATATTTCGCTCCTTTAATGATGTACTTACTTTAACCCATACCATCATCTTTTCCTATATGTAACCAAGCCATTTTTGTGCCTAAACCTATCCAAACGTAAACCATGGTGTTTTGGTTTAATTTTTGAACAGTGATTTGTAATGGTTTGTGAAGGACAAAGACTTATTTTGTACTTTAATTTGGAGGACTGGTTGGTTTATACCTACAGTATTTATGCACATTTATTTAGATTTATTTCTTTGCACAGCGTGGACTGGCCCTGAGTGGGACCCGGGACACCCTGATGGTAGATCCCACCATGTTGGGAACTTAACTTAACACGGAGCTACATTAAGACTTTTGATCTAAGAAAATACAGTGTTTGTTTGAGGTTTTGTAGTGATGTTATGTAGCCTCCTTCTGCATTCAGATTTCTCCTGGTGAAAAGATTTGTCTAATGAAGTTGAAATGAAAAAGCTGAAACTCATCTGCAGTGTGCTATTTGTGCTACATGCACGGCTGCTTCCAGTGTTAGTGGGTCTAATTAAATCCCGCACATACTCTCCACTAATGACTTCTATGCAGGCAACACAGCTCATATGCTGCACATTAGCACAACACACACTATTAAAAAAAAAAAAGAACAGAAGAGAACCAAAAGAAAATGAATGAATTCAATTATTAATAGATTGATTGTTGCATTAATTGATTGTTTTGCAACGTGAATAAGACACTTTTAAACAATCTTGCTGAACCTGACTTCCAGCTGAGACTCTGGGTGCTCTGACCTGACGACACCTGCACCTGCTGCACTAGTTTTTGGGGCTTCAACATGTCTTGAGCTGACTGATGTACTGTGACAAGCTCCAACAGCCCATGCAGGGTTCATTCCCACCACACCGACGGGCTCCTCTCATGATATCCCGCCGAGGGGGGCTGGAGGAGGGTGGGATGGAGGGAGGAAGAGGAGGAGGAGGATGGTGATGGAGGGGTTGTGATTGAGACCATGTATGACTGTGCGTGCGTGCGTGCGCGCGTGCACGTGAGCCCGCTTAATTGAACAATGCGCTCTGATTGCGCCATTAATTGGCGAAAAAGACTAGATTGGAGGTGTTTGTTTTTTTTAGTGCTGTTTTAGCGCACCGACCTGCACCTGCTTTGTTGGAAATGCATGCATGAAAAAACACACACACACTCGAGTCAGCCTTTAAATATTAGCTGCAGTGCAACGTTTATCAATCTTATTAACCAATCTAATTATCGACCTATAATTAAGGTGTAAAAATTGCAGCACAGGTCATCAAAGCGTGACCGTCACGGGACATGGCTCAAGAAAAAAAAGATGAGAAAAAAATAATAAAAAAAAAAATCAGGCCACATTGCAAAATCAACCTCATCACCATCATCATCAGACAGGAGTACATACCTCCGCCAACAACGGCAGCCAGAGACAGGCGGATCCGATCAAGCACATCATTTCCCGGCTGGTTAGAGCCATCCTTCCCGCCCGGTGTGTCCGTGTCATAGCTCCTCCACTCCCATCTCTGTGTCCAACCTGTCCGAGAGGTGACCCGTTATATCCTCCGCTGGTACCCGAGCTGCTGGAAGAATGAAAACGTGGTGTGTGATGATGGTGATGATGTATAGGTGGGAGGTTTTACGCGCAGAGGACAGGGTGCGGCACTATAAACGCTTCACACACACAGACAGAGAGAGAGAGAGAGAGAGAGAGAGAACACACACACAGATCTAATCCTGGGTGAAATAGTGTTGAGCTCTGCAAAAAACCTGATGCCACCTCCCTCCTCAGCTGATGAATGAATGTGACTAAATTCACCTGCACACACAAACATACACACTCTGATGTATGAAAATTAATGAACAATATTGTATTTGTCTTCACCAAATCAGTATTCAATAATCCAGTCTGTTTCTTGGACAAATTAAAACACCACTTTGATGCTCCACATGTTACCCACATGGTGATGATAAACAGTTTTTTTCCCCAGATATTAAGAGCCTGCATCTTTTTCCAGTTGAATACATAAACTATGTTCTCTCAGACAAATACAACTGGTAGTATTTTGCTCATTCATGCTCATGCAATTACAGAACAGAAGTTCAAGAGACCACAGGAAATCAGCATTGATATAATTTATCCAAAAACATACAACACTGTGACAGATAATATGAAAAAGCACAAACAACAAACAGTACAGTACGATGAGTGTTTGGCAGAAGACAGACAGATGATACTGCAGATTATCACAGTAAAGATTATGCAGTGGGTAAACGGACATGCAAAACATACCTAAAAATCAAGAATTACATTAGTTATTTCTGTACATTTATTATACAAACTACAATTTAAAAAAAAAAAATTAATTACATCAAAGACTCCCCACTATTTTGGTGGGAGGAAATACTGTAGCTGCACTGGCTTCTATGGGTTGAAGGATATAAATCTCTTGAACACAACATCACAGCTGGGTGTGATAAGGTCAGGTGCGGTCCGTCAACATGTTCTCATCCCATCTCGTCACATACCGTCCCTTGGCTTCACGCTATTTTTGGCATCAAAACCACGATAGTTACCCTTAACATCACTTTAGGTTTAGGCAACAAAACTACTATAGTAGAATACTAGAATTGCACTTGGAGAGCGCAGACCTCCGCCAACGCATGACTTTAAAAACAGATCACAGCTCACAGCTGGTGGTTACGTGAGGTTGTCGGCTTATTATTAACACAGTGTGTTTCCGTGTAACGTATTGGCGGATGCCTCTCCCATTCAGCATCCTTGTTATGTCTGTATAACTTGTCTGTCATCCCGTCAGCTACAGCTTTGTTCTTTCTCACCGCGGACGGCCAGCAGCAGGAGGCAGAGTCACGCTATCAGCTGTAACCGTTGAGAGCAGCGCAGAGCAGAGCAGAGCAGAGCAGAGCAGAGCAGCGGCTGTGAGCTAGCCAGTGGGGCACGCTCACATGCACGAACATGCACTAAAAAGCATGCATGGGTGGCCAGCTCGGTGATGTAAACAAAGCAAGGAGAAGCTCTGATTACAACACATACAGAGGAAGAGTGACTTCATTCTCTGCTCAGGTAGACATTACACCTCTATATCGTTACAAAGCAAATAGTTGTGTGCTGCTATATTAATGCTCTGGATATCAATTTTAGCACCTTTAAGAAACAAATTGAATACCGATGCTTACAGGGCATGAGAGGTCACTGAATACGACCTTCACAGTCACCAGATGTTAGACAGCGCTCTCCACCACCATCATCAAAACACCAAATGGGGGAATTTTGGTAGAATGATGTTCATCCCTCCAGTCGAGTTTACACATACTAAAGCTGTTTTTTTTCCCCTTAAATTTGTCACATATCTGTACATATATTGTTACACTAATGAAGCTGCAAAGGGCCAAACTGCTGTTTATCAGGGAAAAGTTGTCTGTGCTCATTAAACTGTGGAAAAACACTATGTTCCCCATGTTTTTCTTAATGCTGCAGCTCCTGTTTGTATAACTGCTAAACATAATCTGCTTTGTGAAGAAACATCCAAAACAGGAACTGGCTGTGAAATAAAAATCAGCACAGCAAAGATTTTGGCTGATGGTGACAAAAACTCTTCCAAAAAAGCACACATTTTGATTATAGCCGTTGACAAAATTGCCTGAGTGCTTTGCTTCGAAATGGTGCATTTGAAGCTGATCCAAGGAGAAGCATTTCAGATCAGTACAGATAAAAAAACCGGAGCCGGCTGCCAGGACGTTTTGTCTTCACTCAGCAGTTGGACTGTATACTGCTGGAGAGAAGTGGTCAGCTCAGCTTTTTCCAGCTTGCGTGTGTCCTTAAACTTATCAGATCCCCAAAAAATTCAATCACGCCAAGGTGCAGTGTTAAGCAGAATCACAGAGATTTATTTTCTTGAACATTTGGTCTATAAAATGTAATAAAATGGTGTGATATTCTGTTTACTATCACATGAGACAAAGTAAAAGCAACAAATCCTCATATTTGGGTTGGGGTGCACTGAAAATGCCAATATGCTGATGTTTAGCAGGTATAATCATGTATACTTGCAGATTAATATTCTGTTGATTGATTCAGCTCTAAACTATACTGCTTTTGTGAAACTGGAGTTTAGCATCTCCTCTGACACACACACCATCCATCATCCCTCCTGTCTGCTGTATCAGCACTGCGTTTTGATGCAACATCAGCCACGTCTCTTCTCATCCTCACACACAACAGAAAACATCTGAGCAGCAGACAGCTGTCAGTCACTCTTTCCAACCTTTCATCCTCTCAGATTAACTCTCCTCTTGGATGCTGGTTTAAAAGCATGTTTTTCTTCTTGCGTTTGGGAGCAGGGGGATGTTAACACCATCTATGCTCAGTATATCAGAGGAGTGAGATGTCCCTGTTTCATAAAATGTAAGCACCAAACTAGGCACCAGTGTAATTTTCTATCCCTGTGCCTCTGTGATCCCCTGAAGCTGTGCGAGAGAGATTAGCTAAATTCATCTACTTCACAGAGTTTTGTTTTACCCACGGGCCCCAGGGTGGGAGATTACTTGGGAAATTAAACTCTTTTTTTCCTAAAGTTTCATAGTTTCCCCTGCCAACGAGGCCTTTGATGTCGGTGTTCAGTGATAACAGTTTGCTATCTTTAACCCAAATCCAATTTCTGTTATCATCATCATCTTTCTCTGGTTATCTGTGTCTCTCTTTTCCAATATCTCTCATTCTGTGTTTATTGCATTCAGTGTGTAAACATCATGGAGGGACTGGTGCAATAATAAAGTAATATCATACATGCACGTACAGTATACAGCATGTGTGCCTGTTTGCTTCTGCCAGCGTCTTTCTCTCTCTCGCTCTCTTTTTTATTATTTTTTTATTCCCCACGCAAGCCCATATGTGATCCTGGATGAGAGTTGGCATCACGCTGATTTTTGCAAACGCCTGGTTGTCACGGCAACGCAGCAGCTCCCTCTCAATGCGAGTACATCTCCCCAATCCTCGACTGTTTGTTGTGTACGTGTCCAGAACAAAAGGCGGTGGAGGAAAAAAAAAACCTACATGGAAGGGGACGAGAATCGGTCAAATAAAATCACAACAAATTAAAATCGCTGCAGGCTGGCTGCCTGTCAGGATGGATTTCTGCAAAACCCAACAGCTTTGAAGATTAACTTAAAACAAGCACACACACACATTGGTTTTGTCATATATATGTGTGTGTGTGTGTGTTGAAGCTCTACCCAGAAGCACTTCCTCAAATCCCATTACACCCGTCCCCAGCTCCTCCTCACACCCCTTCAAACATCGAGAGGATCCAGTCCCCACAGCTAAGACAGTTGGTATGGAAACGGATCAGTAAAGCTCCAAATCTCTCTTTTAACGACTCATTACCGATCGCTGCCGCCCATTAATGCCACCGCTTCCACGCTATGGCAGCATGGAAACATCATCACTAACCCAAACCGCTGCAGGGAAGAGGAGGAATGTGTGAATGGGTTGGTGAGCACAGTGGTAATCACCCTGTTTGTTTGCACTCTCGCCTGTAATATTTCAATTTCCTCCCTTGGTTTATCTGACTTCCTTTTACTGGCAAACCCTTTATTGTGCTGCTTTAAGACGCCACAGAGAAAAACATGATTGGATACCTGGTTTTGCATCAGTTCTAGAGATAAAACAACAGGAGGGCTAAAGGAGTGCATGGGGTACCATTCTGTCGTTTTTGCATTTCACACCCCGTGGAATCCAAAATGAAAAGGCGATACAGCATCAATAAAAGCAAAAATGCCACGGGTGTAATATAGATAAGGGGAAAACACACACACAGAGTGTTGATTCGGCAGAAGAAGAAAAAAAGATCACAGCTATTTTATCACTCTGAGAAGCTGAATCCCTGCAGAGAGCTTCTTGCTTCCTGCTCTGCCTTTTCTCTCATCTCGCTGACAGCCGCAAAACAGAAGAGAGGAGAAATCAGGAGGATGGCGAAGGACGAGAGGAAACACACTGAGGGTGGAGCACAAAAAGGGGAGAGCACATACGAGATGAAAGGGATGGAGCTAAGAGGCCTTAAAGGAAAAGCTTACTGATGTTACAGCAGCTAATCCTCAACCTGGCTGAATAATTTGCCCTGAGGTTAGGGAGTGAGTGAGATGTAGCGGTGGCTGCTACGGCCTCATAAACACTTACACAATCTGTTTCTGACTCATCTTCCTGGTTAGTGACACCTAGTAATCAAGGACTTTTATTCATGGCTGTTCATGATGATTTAATTGCCCCATCGACATAAACATAAACAATTATACATTTTTAATGGAAGTATTAGTTGGCCCTCTTAACACAATCGATTTTCATCTTTGTCTTGAGGCTAGTAGGCCTACAAATGTCTCCCAACCTCATTTCCACTGCTGAACTATTAGCAAGATTACAAGCGGCTCTGTGAGGTTATATTCAGGCACAGCAACGCTTTGAGCTAAATGCTAACGTCACCGTGCTCACACTGACAATGCTAACATGCAGATGTTTAGCAGGTATAATATTTATCATCACCATCTTAGTTTAGCGTGTTAGCATGCCAACATCTCTAATTAGCACTAAATACAAAGAAAAGCTGAGGATGATGGGAATGTCTTTAGTTTTGCAGGTAAAGTTTAGATATTTTACATTTAAATTTTGACCTGATGGTGTCGCTATGAAAAGTTAAAGGGATAGTGGGGTTGTGTGACTTTGGTTAGTTCGGATTCACCAAAGTCACACAATAGCACAAACAAACTAATCGACTGAGGCGGCGGTAGAGCAGCAACCCCTGTGTTCTGCGAGGTAAAATTTCAGTTTTTTTCAATGGAGTCTGGTGGTGAGAGCATATGGATACACAGCTTCAGTTCCCTGGAAAGGACTGTCTGACGGTAAAGCAGTGAAAATATTCTAAATAAGGGGTACTACGTTTTGCTGCTGCCCCTGTCCACAGCAGTGCTTCTGTGCGGTAACTCCTGTCTGTTTCTCCAAACTGGGGCCATGCCGACCGTTGTCTACTGTAGGTAATACACTGACTATGGATAAGTACCTCATACAACCCCACTTCTAAAACACCTGAACTATGCTTTTAAGGGCGTTTTTAATTCATCCTGCACCAAACTTCATGTCAATCCATCCAATAGTTGTCAAGACATTTCACTATAAACCATAAATGTGAACCTCATGGTGGAAAAGCCAGAGAATCACCAGTATGTATATTATATCATATCTGGGGAACATGAATGTCTGTACAACATTTCATGGCAATCCATCCCATATTGTTCAGATATTTCTAGGGATGCACCGATACCGGATCGGATATCGGGCCGATACTGACTCAAATAGCTGGATTGGATATCGGTGACAATGGATCCAATCTATTCAATTCAATTTGATGTTTATATACTATATACCTTATATAATGTAATTTGAATTCCTGTTTTGACCAATTTGTTGCTGCATTAAAAAGGTTTACACAGGTTGAACTGTAATCCCTGTTAATTTTGAACATTTTTTTTACCAAGCTGCTGGTGAAGGATTTTTTATTTTAATGATAAAGAACATTTAAATAAATGTATATCTTTGTATTTATTGGTTAAGAAAGCAATGTTTAAGTCAAGCCTGGTGTTGCCTTACACATAAAAGAATGATCCCAGTCACATCCACACTTTGGAGGCATACAGCTTGGTTTCGGATCGGTACTCGGTACCGTCCGATACCCAAAGCCCAGGTATCGCTATCGGGACTGAAAAAGTCGGATCAGTGCTTCCCTATTTTCAGTCTGGATAAAAGTGGTGGACAAACTGACTGACATCCGTAGTGCCTCACTCCTATCTTGGCTAAAAATTTAATTAGATGGAGGCAACAAATCCCACGTTCCAGCTGAGTAATCATTGAGTCATTGCTATTGATTAACAGCACTATTAAAATACATTGACATCAAAGAACACTAAACAGAACCATGTGTTATAATTTAGAGGGAAGACAAAAGGTCCTTGTGTCCTCAGTTAAGGGCTGGTACCTTGCCCCTGGCAATTGAGGCTCTTTGGCAGCGCAAAGAGCAATATGTTTGTGATGTTAGTGTTGTTGAGGACAAATTTAATTTCGAATTTTATTGTTCCCTGTACAAATGACCGAAAGAGGAAACTGAAATCTGACTGTGCAGCTGATCAAATACTGCATATTATCTCACACACAATCTGTAGTCTGTTTATCTATCTGAGCATTTTCATTTCTTTTAATAAAAATAATTTTAAAAATATAGTTCATTTCATGTTTATTTTCTTTACTGTTCAAATGAATAATTTACTGTACATCAGTGTCTTCTTTGTTTGAATAAAAGGCAGACTTTGTTGAGATGAACAGGGAATTCAGCCCAAATTATGAGACTACACTGCCACCTAGTGATGGAAATATGCATCAATCATGATGCAGTTTACAAGTTCTGTTCACTGAAATCGGGCTTTTAATGGAAAATAATTGGTACTTTGTGAGATCACAAATATGTACTTGTTATTTACAGCAACAGCAGAAATTGTTTTAGCCAGAGTATAAAAATGTTTAAAAAAAGGAACATACGAGCAGGTTCCCATGGGTTTTTTTCTCACTACTATAAAGAGTATATTACTGTAGCTAGGCACCATATTTCATGATATTATCTTATAATTCATAAGTAAAATCATAATCTAGATTTGCCAAAGTAACAGGTCACCCCAGTACTCAGATACGCAGGAAAAAGTACATTATTCCCTTTGAAATGTATAATGGATAGTGCATTTAATCAAGTACTGTGCTTAAGTACAATTTTGAGGTATTTGTACTTTACTTGAGTATTTCCATATTCAGTAACTCTCCCTCCACTGTATTTTAAAGTTTAGAGGTAAATATTGTACTCTTTACCACATTTGTTTTGGAAGCTATAGCTACGGCAGATGAAGGTTTTACATAGGCTACATGTAATCAATTTAAGAAATATGATGCATTGTTATAGATTAAAGTAGCCATATAAAGAAAAAAATAAAATAAAATGCTGCATACACATTAATGTATATAATAATCCAGTTATTTAATATTATACAATATAATATCCCTCTGAAAGCAGCTATAGTAGTGTTTTCACTTTTGATACTTTAAGCATATTTTGATGATAAAAACTACTTATCTACTTTAGCTTAAATACAATACAAAGTGTTTTTATGTATTTGTATTGCTACTTTTTAAAGGATCTGAATACTTGTTATTGCAGACACACTAAAATGTAGCTGAGAACAAGTATAAAGTTGGGCAAATGAATTTAAAAAACTCAAGTACATTTTTTCTCAAGGGTACAAGGGTTCTCATAGGAAGTACAACACAGTAAATAATAGAGTAAATCATAATACACAACAGTTATCCCAACAGTAATTGGTTTATGGTTACTTCTGTATTTTAAATGCCGGGGGGGAACTGAAGTGTGTACAGAAAACAGAACAAATTGAATGTAGGAAAAGTATCACTATTGAATATTCATTTTTTTGTGATTTCTGTAAATGTTTTTTTATCATAAACAACATTACAATATTATTGTGTTTCAGTACAAGTGTGTTTTAGGGCTGCAGGCAGCGCCCCCGTGTGGTCACCAGGACCAAGGTGCGCTGCGGTTTCCAAGGAAGGAACCAAACACAGAGGTGTGGTGAACTGACGGTCAAATTCTCAGAGACACACGCAGGTCTACACCGGAAACTATGCAGTCTAATCTTCAAAATAAAAGCATCAATCAAGTACAAAAAAAATCAAAATATTGGGAGTTTTTGGATGATTATGTTGAGTTTTTAGCTGGTAAAACAACAGCTAGTTTGGACAGATGCAAAACCATAAAAATATTGACATAATGAGCTTTTCACAGTTTAACACAGGTGATAATCCGACTGGGCCCATACCTGTTCTCCTAAATTTACCTTTATAGCTGTGTTTGTGTATGCGTTGTCCTGCTGCTTTCATGTTTGGTAATCCTCTCAGAAAGATGTTTGAGATCCTGAAAGTCTGTTCTTGACCAGGTACCATCCCGAATCTGAGTAACACACACCGGAAGCTAAAAAATAAAAGCGTCTTCTCCGACAAGCTAGCAGTTAAACTGGCAGTTAAACTGGCAGTTAAACTGGCAGTTAAACTGGCAGTTAAACAGGCAGCTAAAATGGCAGTTAAACTAGTAGTTAAGCCAACAGTTAAGCTAACCACTTTTTTCCTGGAGAACCACTCCACGTTAAACAGTTAAGCTAACCACTTTTTTCCTGGAGAACCACTCCACGTTAAATCTGATTATTTTAACCAGCGGTTTGGTTTATAACAATATCCCGCGGCTGGTGGGCACCGAGGTGAAGTTTTATACCGTAAAAGATAATCTACATCCTTCAGTTACTACTATCTACTATCGTTGTTTAAAAGAAGCACCAACGGCTGCCAGCTACGAGCACATGACGACACAGCCAATCAGAGTGCAGCTAGGCAACAGGCAATCAGTTTTGCGCATGCGCATTGATGTTTTCTCCACACACTCCTGGCACTTGCGTCAAAGAGTACATGGAAGTAAAGAAACGAAACCATGGGGTTCATCCGAAATCGCATACTATGCACTATATACTTAATAGGTGTACACTCGTTCTACGTGCTTTTGTGTGAATAAACATTAGTGTCTATTTTTTCGGACGCACTGAGATGAGCAGTAATTTACGTCGTCACTTCCTGAGAGCCTCTTTGCCGGTTGGAGTTGGTGACGTGTAACCATGGTAACCCGTTCCAACCTCATGTGACCAAAACGACGGTTTGTGAGAAAAACAAATTCAGAAAAGTCTGAATTAATTTAACATTTATATTAAAAAGTGAAATATTATACTTACAGTTAAATTGAAGCATTAGTATCCTGTGTCATACTAAGGTTTCGGACATACTGATATCTCAAACACTACTTCTTGCCACTTTAGGCAAAGAAAAATAAAATAAATCTGTCTGGAGCCGCAAAACTTGATCATTGTGATGAAGGTAACAGTTTATAGTCTTAGTATATAGTATATTAGTCTAATGCAGTGAGGGCCAAAGAGATAATGTACTACGGAGTATTAGGGCCACATTGAGGGAAAAAACATCTGAGATTTACATAATAAAGTCATAATATTACGAGAAAAAAAGTCGTAATATTACGAGAATAAAGTCATAATATTATGAGAAAAAAATCGCAATATTACGAAAATAAAGTTATAACTTTATGAGAAAAAAAGTTGTAATTTTACGAAAATAAAGTCGTAATATTACGAGAATAAAGTCATAACTTTGCGAGAAAAAAAGTCGTAATATTACGAAAATAAAGTCATAATATTATGAGAAAAAAAGTTGTAATATTACGAGAATTAGGTCATAATATTACAACGAAAAAGTCAGACGTTTACGAGAAAAAAGTTGTAATATTACGAGATATTACGTCATAACTTTACGAGAAAAAAAGAAAACACTTTAATGTGTTTAATGTGTTAAATTACTACTTTATAATATCATGCCTTATTCTCATAATACTACAACATTTTTTCTTGTAAACCTATGACTTTATTCTCGTAATATTATGACTTTATTCTCGAAATCTCAGATTTATTTTTTCCTCTATGTGGCCTTAATATTCAATACATTAGAGGTAACAATGATAATTAAAAATGAAAATGTAAAAAAAAAAAAAAAAAAACAGTTATTCATTTCCACTGATTTTTTTTATAAATCCACAGGGAGCCACTAGAGAGGAGCTAAAGAGGTCGCTTTTATTTTGAAACCGGAAGCGCAGCAGAGTCGTCAGCAGCAGCAGTGAGCTGTCTGTCTGTCTGTCTATCCGTCTGTGTGGAGATGAGCGCACACCGGTGCCGGTTGCAGAGAGGCGTGCAGACAGACAGCAGCAGGAAGGACGTTTATTAAACTCTGTCTTCTTTGTCATGTTTAACACTCGGATTGATCCTCAGACTGTGTGACTGATCTCAAGAAGAAGAAGATGTTGACAGACATGATTGTGGAGCAAGAATTTGAGATCAAGGAGGAGGAACCGTGGTACGACAAGCAAGACCTTGAACATGGTACAATTTCCTTTCCAGTCTTTGTCTCTAATTGAAACCATACTAATGCTTTTTTATAATATTAATAACACAAATAGGGGCTTCTTAATTATAGGACATTTGACTATTAAGCCCCTGCAGGTGCACAGCAGGTTAAATTTGTAGGAATTTCTATGTAATTTTCTGAGCATGTAATATTTAATATTATCAGTCAGGGTGTTTTTATTTAGTCTACAAGCTGTTTTAGTGTATATGAAGCACATTGGCAGGCTGCAGGAAAAGGAAGGAGTCAGCAGGGCATTCACATATGCGGCAAAGTGAAAAAACAGAAAAGGTCTGAAATGAGGAAATGGCTTTTTTCATTTATCGCTTTCATGCTTTTACACTGAAGCTTATGGGTTTGTGTGTGTAAAATACATTTATTATTTATTTGGGATTTAAGAGTAATTGTTTGAGTCAGGTGACTTAATAGGTACATAAGAAATAAACAGCAGTCCTGACCTATTAAGACCTTGCATATTTATTTATTTATTTAAAAAGGATCCCCATTAGCTGATACCAATGGCACCAGCTAGTCTTCCTGGGGTTCCAAATCAAGTACATTAGATTTATCACATACATACTATATATACAACATCATATTTGTGTTACACTAATAACAAAGTGAAGTTGTTTTTATGCTGGTTGTGTCTCAAACAGACTCATATTTCTTGGTAATGTTTGTAATATGCTGCTTCATGCAAATATTGCAATAATTCACTCAACATACACATCTTCCACAACCATATATTCAGTTCATAAAGATGAACTCAGTGGGTTACTGGACTCCTGCCAACCAACAACAAAACCCCACAAAGCTGCTTGTAGAGTAAAGTCCCCAATGTCTCCATCAGTCAGACTTAAACTATATGAGCTCTGAGAGCTCTGATGGTTCCTAACCCCGTCTCTCCTGCAGACCTGCAGCTGGCTGCCGAGCTCGGGAAGAGTCTTCTGGAGCGGAACAGGGAGCTGGAGCAAGGCCTGCAGCAGATGTACTCCACCAACCAGGAGCAACTGCAGGAGATCGAGGTAAAGAGATGCCTGTCACCTGGCTTAGGACTTTGTATCTTTATCCAAAGACCTGAGAATACTGTAAATAAGAGGGTGGACTGGGAAGAGCACTGATTACCTCTTAAATGCTGTATTAAATTGTACTATCACACGTTTATATTGCATTAGAAAGGCCTCAAATTAGCCTAAAATAAAAATACAACATGCACAAGGGCATCATTCCCACTGGGGATGAGGAGGACGTAGGACACAGCTTGTGAGTAGGGCACAAGAATCTGGTGATACGATACGTATCATGATACAGGGGTTACGATTCAATATATCGCGATATTGTATGCAAGGCGATATATTGCGATTTAATCTAATTTTAGGGGAAACTGTCCTAAAAAACACACCACCATATGCATAAAATCGTTTTTATGCAATCAGAACAGCGGGATCTGCATTTGCATTCATCACAGTTCCTGCAACATCCAACATTATAGCACTACTTTGAGAGGGCACAAACACGGACAAGGTGCATCTCTTTGCAAATTAAATAAAGTTAAATAATCTTTGCATGTAAACTATTAATTAAAAGTCAATACAGAATCACAAAAGATAATATCGCGATATTTGATTTTTTTCAATATTTTCCTACTTGTGAGGACGGCCTGCAGACTCTACTCCAACCCCAACCAGTGTTGCCAGATTGGGCTACTTTTGATTAAGTTGGGCTGGTAGATGAAATTTGGGCAACATTTGGCGGGGTTTTTAAAATATTGTGAAACTAATATTACCAAACAAGCTGTCATTTTATGGTCAAAAGCGCAGATACAAAATTCAGTAAACTTTGTTGTGTCCACTTACTCATATTATTATAGTCATTTAATTTGATAAATATTTGATTGACATGAGTTGCGATAGCCTATTTGTCTAACATTTTATCTTTATTCTCTATTTAATGCAGATATGAAGCTTTGTTTATGCTTATGATGTTTTGTTCTATTGCGCTTGTAATGGTTTTACGGTTTTACACGTTTTTCTGTTGTGATTTGGGCTGTTTGTTATTGAATTGGTCGGGTTTTAAGTTGCGACTGGGCTGGAAACTGACAATCTGATCTAGCAACACTGACCCCAACGCAAATCTCCTGCATTTTCGGGGTTAAAAACAATAATAATGCTGTTTATAGCCAGAGATAATTCTCCTAAAAAGATGCTAGAACTTATCATCAATGAAAGATAATGCAGTAAAACAGTGCTCTAAGTAGTACAGATAGAAATAAAACATTATTTAATATATTAACAGTATTAATCTAAAAGTATCAGGTCTCTATAAAGGAACTTCTGCGTTATAATGCAACAATTTAAATGGATGTTTTTGGTATACTAAAATTGTTATGGAAAGCATAACCAATTTAATCATGATGTATAATTTGCTAGATAATATAAATGTGTATAAATGAAGACATTTTGTTTATGTTATTGTTGAAGAACCTGGCTGCTGTATGCAGATTTAAGAAAGGTGCATGCAGGATTTACAGTAAAACTTAAACTGAATCATTAGTTCAAGGTCTTATTTCAAACTACAGAAATTCAATATTCAGCTTTAGGTTTTTGCAGATTTTCCGGACTGCTAGTTTTAATTTCGTTGAGTAAGGTCCATCTGGCTCTAAATCTTCCTCTCTCACTGCTGCTGACACTCCGAGTTAATCTCTTAAGACCTTTACTGGATGCTTGTGACGTCACACGTCTGATTCCAGCTCATGACCTGTGTCGCAATTAATGAATTACCTGCTTTACTGTCACTGTTTACTGGAATGAAAGGCAGCTAATACAGCCACGTAAATAAGCTTTAAAGATAGAGCCAACCTGTTCAACTCCAACACATTAACTCTACATACATGTCATTCATTGACTTTTGACTGTTTATGTCCAGTGTGTGTCTGTGCAGGCCGACACTGAGCTGGGAAGTTTATGTTTCGGTCTGTTGATTTTCAGCAGACAGATTTAGATGAGGAAAGGTTCAAAGTGTCCTCGCTGCAACAGCTGATAAGATAACCTGTTCTAAAGGAAATTATTACTTAAAGGAGCCACTTATTAAGAGACGTTCAGGTGTTACCGGAAAACAAAAACGTTACATTCTCTCTTTAAGGCTAAACTTCTATTTATTGGCTGTTATTCTGGAGGGCAATTGTATGATTAGTTGCTAAAACAGCTAATTAAAGCTGGGGTCAGTGATCTTGAGACACTACATGAGTGCAATAGATTTAAAAAAATTATCCAACCAAAAAACTCAGCCCAGTGTTGCCAAAGGTTTTCCAATGAAAGTAGCAGCACTAGCTCCAAAAGTCCCTAAATCTAGGGAGAAAGTCGCCAAGTCAGCAACACTAACAGTCGTCCATCCAAAGCCACTATTATCACTACAAATATAAACATACAATAATGAACGTAAACAACAAACATGGCTATTTCGGGCTGAATAAAATGATTGGACGGGTTTATTACAGTCCTGCGACCGCCACAAATACCAGATGTTTCTTCTTTTTTTGTCCGAGTATTGGATTTTTTTGATTGCTAATGAGAATTTCAACTACTGTAATATAACAAAACATGTTTCTAAAATCTTTACCAACCCTACCTTTAATAATAATATTAATCAGGGTTTTTTCCCCCCATATGAGAACCAGTTTAATCATGAGAAACTATTGATTCTGCTGCTAGTTTGACCTACTTATTATTGATTTGTTTGGATTATCCACATATTTCATGTCTTGTAGTGAAAACATTACATTTAGCCAAAAAAGGAGATTTAAGACACGATTTGTCTTTGTTGTAAGTCACAGTCCATCAAACAATATATTAAAACTCACTCACAATATTAATTGTCATTAATTTACTGTTAATTTGATTCATTTTAAGTCTGTTGTGTTTTAATATTCTTGTTTCTTTCTTGGATCCGTCTTTTTATGTGCATCTTTTTGTATGAAATGTGCTTTATAAGTACATTTTACTGTATTTTTATTATAGTGTGATATATATATATATAATCAATTTAACTAATATAATGATAGCTGTCTGGTTATTATAGCAGATGATATACTCTCATCCCTCTGTCGTCTCCACCAGTACCTGACGAAGCAGGTGGACCTCCTCCGGCAGGTCAATGACCAGCACGCTAAAGTGTACGAGCAGCTGGACGTGTCGGCCCGAGAGCTGGAAACCAGCAACCGCAAACTGGTTCTGGACAACCGGACGGCGCAGCAGAAGATCCAGGGGTGAGACTGCAGATGTGGATTATTATCTGTTCCAGAAAAGTGATTGTGGACAGTTTTAGTAAAAAGTGTGTTGTACCTGTTTTTCTCCGTGCAGGCTGATGGAGACGGTGGAGCTGCTGCAGACGCAGGTGGAGGAGCTGCAGCATCAGGTGGAAGAGCTGAAGCTGAGTCCTCCTCAACCTCTGAAGCCTCCGCACGGAGAGAAGTGGCCGCGCAGCGCTCAGAGTGTGTCCTGCCTGAAAGAGCTGCAAAACACACTCAGGTGAGGACAATCCAGTACTGTTAGTACCATTAGAGCTCTGTCAGTTAATCAACTAGCGGACAAACTGCTGTTTCCTCCGTTTTATATCATCATAGATTTAATATTTTGAGTTTTGGACTGTTCGTCAGACAAAACAAGCAATTTGAAGACGTCACCTTGGGCTCATAGATTAAATTAAATTACTTGAAAAACTATTAAATAACAGTTTAGTTCTGAGACAGTTAGTTGGTCGATCGATCAAATGTTAGACAGAAAATTAATCAACAATAATTTTTTATTTTTTAATTTAAGTTATTTATCAAGCAAAAATGCCAAATATTATCCAGTTTCAACTTCTTCAATGTGAGGATTTGCTACTTTTCTCTGTTTTATATAATTAGTATAAAACAGTTGAATATATTTGGCTTTTGGTTTGTTGGAGAGTAGGGTTAAAACCTATCCATTTTCATTATCGATTACATTCTTGATTAAATAATTAACTAATTGTTTGGTCTATAAAATGTCAGAAAATAGTAAAAAAAGTTCATCCTAGACGTCTTTTAAGGTCTTGTTTTGTTCAAAACCAAAACATATTCAGTTTAATATGATATAAGCAGAGAAAAGCAGCATATCTCCATATTTGAGAAGTTGGAAACTGCATTTTCTGACATTTTTGCATGAAAAATTACTATAACAATTTATCAATTATCAAAATAGTTGACGATTATTTTTCTGTCGATCGACTAATGGATTATTCGACTAATCGTTGCAGCTCTATTGGAGAGTCAGATGAAAAGATTGTTACCCAGCTCATATCTAATATGAAGCTAGAGCCAAATAACTGCTTATTAATGGGCCGACACCTGCAGATAACAATCTAACTGGTAATGTTTAACGTATCCTGGTGATAGTGTCTTCTGTTGAGCCTTAAAAGGTGTTTTTTTTAAATCAAGAACTTTTGTTATAAAGGTACCTGGTAAAAAAACAATCTTAAAAGCCTTGTCACTGATCCAGAAGCTCTTCGTGAGCTTCAAGAAGGGAAGCAGAAAATCCTCCACTGAGTCCTCCTGGCTTTGTGTGTACTAATCCTACTCGCTGGCAGTCGGCCATTTCTACCACCCACAGCAACTCTGAATGTTTCATGCTGTGGTCACTTCCTCTTAGCCTGGACCGTCCTGTGAAGGTGTGACAGGTTCACTCATTCACTGAGTTTAGTCTCTCGTATGGGTGATTTACATCCAGGATGTAAGATGGAGACGGGTCTGAACTGTGGTGGATGAGGTTGGAAGGGAAGAGGTCAAAGTCTGAGCTGGAGGGCGCGAACGTGTCTCAATGTCTCTGTGAGGCTGAGATTGATTCTTCAGCTGATTTCTAATCTACTCGCTTCTACTGATAAGTTCTTGATTCATCGCTTAGTGTGCTTTTCTTGGCCTTATCTGCTGTTCTTTATTGTCTTACTGCACATACTTTATTTTTCTGTTTTGAGCTGTGTATTGGTTTGGCTTACACTAGCAAAAAATACTGTTTATACAATGGCTGTCTATTGATTAAAATATTCAATCGCGATTAATCACACATTTTTTATCTGTTCAAAATGTACCTTAAAGGGAGATTTGTCAAGTATTTAATACTCTTATCAACATGGGAGTGGACAAATATGCTGCTTTATGCAAATGCATGTATATATTTATTATTATAAATCAATTAACAACACAAAACAATGACAGATATTGTCCAGAAACCCTCACAGGTAGTGCATTTAGCATAAAAATATGCTCAAATCATAACATGGAAAACTGCAGCCCTAAGGCAACAACAGCGACAACAACTTTTCCGTCAATTTTAAACGTCCCATTATCCATATACAGTGTTGTGAGTTTGACCCTGGCTCGTGACCTTTGGTACATGTCGTCGTCGTCGTCTGTGACTTCCTGTCACCTCGCACTTTGTTTTGCCTCATTATGAAGCACACAAGTGAAAGATAAAATGCTGAAGTCCGTTGTGAAAGAGTGAAGAAATTATCAGCCTGCGTGGTTTGATAAAGGTTATATAGAAACAGTTGGCAAAACAACCTCCACTCAAGGTCCTCTTACTCACCTGCTCTAGACATCACATGGTCTTCATCAGCAGATGATAAAAATAGTTCTAACCGTCTGTGTCTCTGTGCAGGTACGACTACGACGAACCCTCGGTCGACCTCGAGTCCTCCGACATGTCGTGGCGCGAGGAGGAGCAGGCGTCGCTGCGACAATCCCTCCGCAGCCTCCAGACTCAGTTCGCCAGCGAGCGAGCCCGGAGGGAAGAGTCGGAGCGAGAGGCCGAGATGCTCGCCGGTGAAAATGCAGCGCTGGAGCAGCAGTTGGCAGGGATGGAGGGCTGTCAGGTATCTCTCCCACCTGTGTGTTTGTTTGCACAGGACACACAAACAACAAACAACGTTACCCAACAGGAAATGTCTAGAGACAATAGACATAAAATATATATTAATTCTGTCAGAATAAAGAATGAGTCAACATGGTAATCAGAGAGAAAAATGGCTGCTGCACCGCTCTTCTTTGTTTTTTGTTGAGTCAACTTATTGTTCTCTAAAATGAAGTAAACAACAGTGACAGTACAAGGATGCTTTTACATCTTTTGTCCCACTTTACGAGGGACTGCACAGCATTTTTATCCCTTGTCCAACGTCCCACATGTTGAGACGATGCCCCACATTTTCATTGGCTCTAGTTTTCAAAAGTCAAACCACTGCAGGACAGACTCCTTTTTAAAATCTGGCTTTTACCCAATGGCTGTGAAGAAAGCATGGAAGGCTGTCGTCATCACAGGGCTGTGAAATTTGTGAAAATGTGAGTCAATTGTGAGTCACCGCAAACTCAAGCTCTGCAGAATATGATGGAAATTACCACAAAGGAAAGGAAGAGCAGCTACAACAAAGACACTGAAACTACTTATAAGTATTTATAAGCCGGCGGAAGGTGATTCTCAGAGTTTTTTGTGAAATTTGCCAGTTATTTTTTTAATTTCACACAGAAAGAAGACGCTCAAAAAGAGATGTGCCGACCTATGGATGCATTCTGGCAAAGCATAGAGATGTTACAAGATAAGGGGCAGAATAGAAATGTTTATTATTTAAGTTAGATGCATATTATATCAAAATTGTAGACTATCTCTCAGCCTTGGTAACGTGTCCCACATTGTCCCACACAAACATACTCTTTGTCCCACATTTGGTTTGTTGGGATCTGGTCACCCTGCTCTCGTAAAGCATCACTGACTCACTCTTGAAGCAACATGTCAGTGATGCTCTCAGAGTTCAGATTGTTCATCCTCTCTGACATCTCCTCTGTTTCCTCTCTGCTTCAGGCCAGAGTGGCGGAGCTGGAGCGTGAGGCCGAGGAGCTTCGTCAGCTCTGGAAGTCAGATTCCTCCACCAGATCCACCAGGCCGGACGGCATCCACAGCCTGCTGCCCAACTCCATGTTCCTCAACCCGGAGGAGGAGAACGAGGGCGACGCTGCTACACCCAAGAGCCCCTGGGTCCTGAAGCGATGGGACAGCGAGCGACTGATGAAGGCCACGCAGATGCCCGACTCCCCCGACTCCCCCAACAGGATCTACGACCACGAGTGCTCCTGCGTGCGCCGGGCCGAGGTGGTGAAGTACCGGGGGATCTCGCTGCTCAACGAGGTCGACGCTCAGTACAGTGCCTTGCAGGTGAAGTACGACGAGCTGCTGCAGCGCTGCCACCTGGGCCAGCAGGATGAGCAGAACCACGAGTCGGTCCAGCCTGCGTCTCTTGCTTGTCCTGCTCTGACAGACATGGAGGACTTTGAGGAGGACTTTCACCAGCCGGAGTACAAGGAACTTTTCAGGGAGATTTTCTCCCGCATTCAGAAAACCAAAGAGGACCTGATTGAAAACCGAGGGAGACCCTCAGCTGGTGAAGTGCTGCCTATCGTGCATTAGTAGCTTCCCAATAAAAAAACACCTGCTGCAAGATTATTTTGTCTTCCAGTTAAAGAGCGACTCTTTGGAAAGACTCTTACAGCAGCACATGAAGCTATCTACACTTTACTGTACGTTATTTGCCCAGAAATGGTGATCGCCATGCAAAAGGGGTTAAGAGATGAGAGTGATGCAGGAACAACAAGGCCAAACACCAGCAGCTCATGTCTCACATGTGGCTCATTTTGCACAGAAACACCAGTGCCTAACGCCGCCGTCTCTACTGTGCACTCACTCTACCTCACTTTGCACAAACAAGCTCCCGAGGGAATCATTTCTGGGTCTTCCTCTTATGAGCTGTGTCGGTAACACTTTATTCTACGGGTCCAATAGTTTCCTAGCAAGACGTAAATCCACAGAAAGGTTCCTGGAAAAGACGTAAAGATGTAATTTGGTGCTAATTATAGAGAAAATGGAGGCTGTGATCAACTGGTTCTCTTCCAATTAAACAATTTCAATTAATTGCTGTTGTATCCTAAACAATATAACAATTCAATATATCTGGAAAATCAAGTTTCCAAGTAAATTTCTTTCTTTCAAGTCAATTCCTTCTGGAAATCAAACTGAAACTAATGATCGTTTCCATTACTGATTATTAAAAAAAAAAGAATTAGGCTTTTATTTTTTGTATTTTCTGGCATTTTATAGACTATCACAAGCTCCCAGAGACTAAAACGTCGTCTTCAAACGTCTTGTTTTGTCGGAGCAACAGTCCAAAACCCAAAAGTACATTCAGTTTACTCTCATAGAGGAAGAAAAACTAGCAAATATTGACTTTTGAGAAGCTGGAACCAGTGATTTTTTTCTTTAAAAAACATCTTAAATGATTCATCAATTATCTAAATTAATGCTGATTTGTGTTGATCAGCTAATCAACTAATTAACCAGCTGTTTTATCTCTAGTGTAACCTAAAAAGTCATTTAGTCAGTGAAATTTTTCTGAATTCAGTTGTTTATTAGCAGTAAATTATGATTCATTTGGATTTTCTGGCCAGCTGGCGAATGAAAGTCCAATATTCACTCTCTTTTAGCTCCGTTTTTGGTCTCTACCAACTTCTAACTGTGTACAGAGGGTTTTTAAGAGCGTTTGCACTGAAAGCTGTTTTCAGCTGCCTGCTGCGGCTGAAAACAACGCCACGAGAGTGGTGAGAGTGAACCGAAACAATGAAGTTGTGGGCCGGACAGCGAAACAATGAACTGAAACTCTATAAAGTTCTGTGACGCCAAGAGCTGCAGATTCAGGTGATGATTCTCTGTAGGTTCATCCCTACGAGTGATTTATAAAAATATACATTCTAGTCGCTTTAAGTCAATTTTTCTGCTTATAACTCAACTAAACTCAAACAATTTCCCCATAAATTTCTCTGTAATTAGTCCAAAATTGAAATTGAACCCCTCTTTCCAGGTAACCTCATAGAAAATGATCAGGAAATTACGGATCCTTAAAAATAAAATGTTATCGCTGTATCTGCTGTTTGTTTTGTTTACTGAGCTCCTGTGATCCAATGTGAACTTTTTTAATTTATTTTTTTCTTTGCAACTTTAAAAAAAAAAAAATAAATAAAAAAAAAGGTACCTTTCTTGGTGATAGTTTTGCCTTTAAGAGCGACCGATGCAAGTTGTTCTGTTGGTGATGGAGTTCAGGAAGCTTTTGTAATCGTTTATTTCTCAAAAAATGATACTTGATTATTGTACGATAGGTTAGACGACCGTGAGTGAATGTTATATTAAAGGGAAGTTCTGAGGTTTACCAAAAGACTAACTCTATGTACTTGATAATGTAACAGCCTACTGATATATTATGTATTATCATATATCACGTTTGATTAGAAGCTTTTCTTAGCAGCACTTCTGTTGCTTTTGCTGCCTGACGTTTGTTTGTCTTTGTTAAGCTTAATACGACCGAGCACTCGGTCTGTAGATGTCTATGAAATCACATTGAGATGCACTTTAGGAAATTGCACATTATCAATGCTCTTCTGACACTTTACATGTCTGTTAAAGGTAGTTATTATCAAGTGTCCTGAATAATCTGGAGTATGTACGATGTGTTTTTACCTGTTTCATGATTGGACCTCGTGGTTTATGATTGAGCCATAAAACATGAAGCAAGACGAGACGGCAGATTTGTGTCTGTTTTGTTTTTGCCGAGTGAGTCTGCAGTTAAACTTGGACATCATAAATCACTGATACGCTTTGAGGATTATATAATTTATAATATAATAATCTGATGTAATAAAACTGCTTTGACGTCAGCCGTCCAGACACGCTGCTGCACTTCAAACTCAACACATTAGACAACAAAGAAGAATCATTAAGAGTTAAAATTAGAGATGTAACGTCGCTGAGCCCCGAGGGGGAAACGGTGTTGCTGAGGCATCTAATCAAAATTATAGCA
This sequence comes from Sebastiscus albofasciatus, assembly GCA_916701655.1. Taxonomy (NCBI): domain Eukaryota; kingdom Metazoa; phylum Chordata; class Actinopteri; order Perciformes; family Sebastidae; genus Sebastiscus; species Sebastiscus albofasciatus. The sequence continues at coordinate 34,384 of CAKAOI010047778.1, forward strand.
CAAACAATTAAAAATAAGGGAATTTGGGGTTATGTAAATATATTTAACCAGCCTTTTCAACACAATAAACAGAAACATGGAGGGAATTAGTAGTAATTTTGAGAAGGTATGAAATTAAATTAATAATATTAAATAATTAGAGAACATTTAGGGTGAAAGTCTCTTCAGTAAGTTTGAGTAAATATGATGTCAAAGTAATATTTAACAGGATATTAGAGGTTTGTGCTGAAATAGACACTAATGGGTCAAAATCAGATTTGATAAAAGCCTGATTAGCTTATTGATCTTTTTTAATAATAATTATAAAAATAACAGTAAAAACAAAACATAAGAGTAGGAGGCGATGTAGAGATAGAAAAAAATAATTAAATAATTATTTTTTTTAAATTTTTTTAATTAAATAAAAAGATATTAAAATATTAAGATATCTATTTAAATAAAAAGAATAAAAAAAAAACCTGAGTGAAAGAGTAAAATCTTATTGAAAGAGAAAAGGAATCAAGGAAATAAAACAAAAAACACATAAATAAGCAGTTTGAGCTGAAGGGAATAAAGACATAATAATAAATAAGTAAATAAATTAATCAACCAGTCAACTAACCAATCAATCAATAATAGCAATGATCGGGTTGTAAAGTAGTACTGCAAATAAATAAAATAATACAAAATTGTTGTTTAAAAGAACTCATTTGACATTAAAATAAATAAAAAGTTACGCCATTAAATCAACATGAGAAATAAAATCTAGACAGAATTTTGTCTTTCATCTCCTAAATCAAAGATTTTTTTCTATATATGGAGACAATTAAATCTGCTTGTTTCATTAGATAATAATAATAATAATAATAATGCACATAATTGATCTTTAAATTTAATTTAAATTCAATTTCACACGAAGCTCCAAATTGTAGTTTTTCATGGAGACGATGTTTAGATTTGAACTGAACATGAACATGCATAAAGAAAGACGGTCTTTTTTTATGCATAAGGAACAGTTTGCACCGAACATCATAAATATTAGACTGTAATCTGTTTTAAAAAATAAATGAATCATACTGTTTAAAATA
>CAKAOI010047779.1:0-50330 GCA_916701655.1 Sebastiscus albofasciatus
CTCACACAACCAGACCTCTGCCTGGAAAGACCAACCCAACATGGTGTGTTGGTGAGAGACAGGGTGAGAGCAGCAGCCTCAGAGGATCAAAAGTATAACATGACAAGACGCTGTAGAAAGATTTAGTGACTTCATGTATTAAGGTAAATGCTTAATCTGTCTCAGGTTGTTGCTAATATCATCAGGTTGTTGCTAAGTTGCCAATATCATCAGGTTGTTGCGCTAATATCAGCATGTCTCATGCTGCATTTGGATTTTTATTAGAATGTTGATGTGTTCTTTAGGGTGATGAGACGAAACAGGTTTCTGCCAGTGTATTGCAATCCTGGCGGCCCGGGTGTGTGCGTAAATTTAGCGAATTTGCAGTTGAGAAAGAGAGAGAGTGTGTAACTGACGGTGAGTGGGAAGTTATCAGTAACGTTATAGCTGAACGTAGCAGTGCAGTGCGTGTTTAGGCTGTCGGTGAATAAATGCTACAACTCCTCAAGACCCGAGTGACGAGCCGTTTTGGTGGAGCAGCTACTGAGTAAAGTGGGACACCTTGTGGTAAAATGAATATGAGAAGAATATGTGATGCTCACTTTATAATATTAGATATATAATGTTGTGACACTGATTCTTGTGCAACATCCTGCATGAAGTCCAACCACAGTAAACACCATGTGTACAGTAAAATGTCTAACATGGCTAATACTAAACCCTAGTTAGTCAGGGTGGAGCTGTACAGCCTGCTGTGGTGCTGATTTCTGTTCATGCACAGCAGCTTGTTTTCCTGCTACATTAAATGTGATTCTGTGTGTACTGTACATGCATTGTCAGGTTTTGGGAATGTAATATATTATGTTTAACTGTTAAGAGATGAAACACTGAAACACTGCAAGAAAAAAAAGTGTATTTCACCTTGGCAAATATGATTGTAGATTTCCAATTATGGGCTTTAAAGCAACGCTGGTTAGTGATTAAGAGTGACTGACATTTTTATTCAAGCGCCGTCTTCATTTAAAAGGTGACGACAGAATTCCTTTCTCTCGATCTTATATCCATGTATAAGCCTTTTGGTATTTGTACAACGCCTACTGTACCTCTCAGCCTGGTTGACTTTTGATTTCCAGTAATGGATTCTGACATCAGTTGACGGCACGACGAAACCTCCAACGAGCCTACGAGGCTTCCTACGACGCTGTCAACGAATACAGTTGACAACCGCGCTGCTGACACAGACAACATCAGTGTGTGTAACATGTTGAGCCACAGTAGAAGGGTGCAACACAACTGGAAATCTCAGGAGACACATGGATTTTGTGTGCATGAGCTATTTTTACTGTGATGCATGTGATCAGACAGCATATTCATATATGGAAATATAAGAGGCTTATTATTGAGCTTAACCATGCATGTAAAACGTCTTCGAGTAAAGCAGATGGTTACTGTGTTTATAATCTTTTCATTTGATCCTACACACAGCATTGTCTAAACTGTATATGTGCACTAACTAAAGAATTGATTACCTTTCTGATGTTTGGTGATGATGATGATGATGATGATGATGATGATGTACATGTAATTAATTGCTCGCTGAAAACATGCCTGTTCAGATCGGGCCGAATGCTTGGCCTGTGGTGTTGCTGATTTCAGCTTTCTGGAGAACCGCTCATACAAACAACAAACTTCACACTCCACACTGTGCTTCCTTGGGTCCTGAACAATACACCTGCCATGACATAGTTGCGTCACACACCCAGTCGTGGCTACTCAGAAACACTGGTGAAATACATTCTGGTTCACAGGAAGAAATACATCCACTAGTGAAATACACTGTTACAATGTTATATCACATCCCTGAGACACATGACGTTACATCTGTAGCTTAAGTTATGTCACAAGTGTACTTCTTTTAAGCCAAAACATGATGTTTATTTCAAATCCTAACCAAGTTGTTTTGTTGCCTAAACCTAACCGGCACAACGTTAATCACGACAGTTTCGAAACGTGATCCTTCTGCATCAAGATACTACACAAAAGGTTGTCGCTTGGGCAGAAGCCCCCTGCGTTACCCGGCAAAATATGATGAATAGGGATGAGATCACATTGGGCAAGCATTTGGGCCCCTAATGTACTTGGGTGCAAGCCATAGAAGGTATTGCACAGCCAGAAAAAAGTTCTGTACATATCCAAAGCAGTTAAAGGTGCCCCTGTTTACAAAGTCAAGTGTCCAGGGGGCTCCTTAGGGACAGCAGGAGTGAGAAGATCTGTTTCCACCCTGGATCGGGTAGTACAGATGACTCCATAAGACAGTCTGTAATATTACATGGTACCCATCACTCAAGTGCAGACTGTACAACAGAGAAAACAACATTTTGAGGTAAGTTATGATCTGATCACAGTCAATCAGTTGAATCTGGTAAAACTTCTAGATATAAAGTTAACGTATAAACTTCAGGCCAGGCTGAGAGAGAAACATGATCACAGTCCGGTTTGGCGTAACGAAATGTTGTGTGTGTTCACAAACTGTCAGATGTTTGTAGGCCTACAGCACAATGGCAAATGAGTTTGCAGAGGTGAATATCAAATATCACACACTTATCACCTCTGCATTGATTCATTTAAAAAGAGTCTAGGTTTAAACTGGGATCTAGATATGGAGATATAAAGAAAGACATTGAGGAAATTAAAAAGAGAAGAAAGTTTTCATTCCACTATACACCGTAAGCATGTCTGTAACAAAATGTATTAATCACTGTTATTTTTTATATACTGTATATAATGGTTGTACGATTCTAGCATCGTGGATAAGTGGTTGCAATTAATCTTTATGATATTTCTTGAAGTTTCTTGAATTTTTCTTGACTGGTGATGGTTTTAGTTAACAGCAGTGGTTAGTAAATGTAGATTTTATGGCTACTTACACATTCAGTCGTTCTGCTATTGTCTGCCACATTGTTTTCTCGCTATTTTATTACAGCAGCCGCCGGCAGTGTCTCCTTTTTAAAAAATATTGATGCTTTCTTTCTTCCTCATAATCTTCCATTAGTAGATGTTACTCACTGGGTTTAAAGAATGCAGGACGCGTGTACTCCATTTCAGCATCAGCAAATCTGTGACCGACTTTGTGGTCTGTTGAAGAAAGCCGTGAACGTGCATCTATCCGAATTACTTACACCTGGCTCAACCTAGTTGCCTCTCCTCAGCCTGGCCTGGCTTGGCCTACCTGAAACCTATTAAGCCAGGATGAACTGACTAGACCAGGTCAAGCCTCGCTTCCTCTCTTATCCTGGATTTATTCATTCTGCTTTTGTCAAACAGGCCCCAGGTGCTTAATTGACTACAAATAAGCAATTTCTGACTCTTGTGTTTCACAGATTAATTTGTTAACAGTCTGAGATTTGTCCCACGACTGATGATGGGAAATGACACCCAGGGGCCCTATTAAGATCTGGTGGAAACCTGATGAAGTTGTTGCCTGGAAACAGGCTCATTAACAACGTGCAGCTTTTGCAGACCCAGAGTTTGAATGGCAGACGCGTGTTTAGCCTATCTGGGTTTGTGATAAAAGGATCAGAGAGCTGCTGCACTTCAAACAGCTGACTGGAAGCAAGCTCCACCATAAACAGCTTATTTACATATTAAAGCCATGCTTTGCTATTTTAAAATGCTTTGTGGTATTCCTAAGCCTTTATCTACTGCAATGTACAGTATAAATATTACCCACAGTCTGACGATGAAACATGAAACACAACCTGAAACATGAGGTCTGTCTCAATACAAGTGTTCTGAGTTTAAACCGGCATTCTAGGGAGTTTCAGCTTGGCAAGCTGAGTATGTTTAAAGGGGAGATATTATGGAAATAGCTTTTCAACATAAATGTGTGTCCCTGGTGTGTCTGGAGACCAACAAAGAGTTACATAGGGTTAGAAATTAACTTTTTTGTCTGCCTGCTACCAGGGGTGGGAAAAAACATCAATTCACCTATGTATCAGGTTTTTTGTTATGATTTTGAAATTTATTTTTTAATGCCAGAATCAATATATTTGCTTCATTTGAGTCTATGTAGAAGGAAGTTACCGCTTTTATTGTTGTAGTCTGAGTGACGTGACGTCATATCCGTTCCGTATCCGTCAACCAAAACAAACTGCAGCTGGCTGCAACGAGGAAGTAGAAAACGGTGGAAGATCCACGTGGATACGACCTGAACCCTCCCATTTTAAATCCAAAGTGGCAAACACTACACATCCAGTAAAGTATGGAACACTTTGGGTTTCACACATTGCAGGAAAAGCAGACCTAGACGTACAGTATGTTTTCCTGCTGTCACCCGACCACATCACTGTATTGCTTTGCTCCGGTGCCGGTACTCCTGTCTGTTTCTCCAAGCTGGGGACACACCGACCGTCATCTACTGTAAGTAATACACCTACTATGGATAAGTACGTCATACAACCCCACTTCAAAATACCCAAACTATCCTTTTAAATATAGACCACATGATGCATATGCAATTGTCCAAAGAAGCTCAATTTTTCAGTGTAATTGTGCATGACAGTGACCTTGGCTCCAGTTGAAGTTGTTTTTGGGTCTGAGGCGTGTTTATGGTGCAGCACAGAGGAATCGGTGGGGGGGGGGGGGGGTTGTGTCATGAGTAGGTAGGGGACTGCTGCGCTTTAGGGAGCTAATCATCTCAGTGGTTTAATATGATAATCCATTAAACCATTTTTAATCCCTGCCCTCAGCCAAAACATCTCAACACACAAAAAAAATGCCACAAAAAAGATTGTGCTCAACAGCCTGAAACATAAAACAGCCAAAAACATTGTCAACTTTTAACTTGAAAGAGGTCATTACTGTGTAGACGTGAAAAAAGCTGCACAAAAACAACATGAGAAGGACGTCAGTATCCTGCAGGTTATGCAAGATCCTACACTGTTCTTTTGCTTCTAATTTGAGGCGTGAATGAAATCTTGGCTGAGGGAAGAACAAACACGTACCAGATATTACTGAGAAGCAGAGCAGCTAGTTTCTGGTGGTCATTCACTGTGCTGTATAGTCCACAGCCTGCAGGAATGATGGCTTGCCAGTGTCTTTTATGTAATCTCTTTTACATAAGATGTATGCATTGGTGATTACTGTACATTCAACATAAATAGAGCTGGGTGTTAAACCTCAGTGGTAGTCTGTCAAGTCCTGAAACTGGTATTTAATGCTTAGACTGATCCATGCCTCTTCTTTACTTATCCTTTGATAAGATTGCTCCTTAATTAAATTATGTTTTTGCTAGTTTGAGACTGTATTTCTTTTTAAATTTGGCTTATTTTGTTCAATGAAAAAAAGGGTTGTATTGAGAAGTAAAGTATCAAACAAAGTTTGTTATCAGGAGTGAAAGTCAGGTATCTTATGAGCACTAGTGAGACACAAAAACGTTCTTAAATGATAAGTCTGTAAATGTTTAATTGATTATTAGTCATGTATTTATTAGGCGAAAACTCTGCTAAGCAGAACTGCAGTCTCCACAATGTGAGGATGCGCTGCTCTATTTGATATGATTGGAAACTGAATAACTTTGGGTTTTAGACTGTTGGTCCAACAAAACAAATACGCGTGTCAATCGATTCAAATATTTAATCGGGATTACTCACAAATTAATCGCACACTTTTTATCTGTTCAAAATGTACCTTAAAGGGAAATTTGTCAAGTATTTAATACTTAATTTAATAGTATTGAACAAATATGCTGCTTTATACATATGTATGTATATATTTATTATTGGAAATCAATTAACAACACAAATCAATGACAGATATTACCAGAAGCCCTCACTCGCAGGTACTGCATTTAGCATAAAGAATATGCTCAACAGCCCAACAGGCAACAACAGCTGTCAGTGTGTCAGTGTGCTGACTTGACTATGACTTGCCCCAAACTGCATGTGATTATCATAAAGTGGGCATGTCTGTAAAGGGGAGACTCGTGGGTACCCAGAGAACCCATTTTCATTCATATATCTGGAGGTCAGAGGTCAATGGACCCCTTTGAAAATGGCCATGCCAGTTTTTCCTCGCCAAAATTTGGCACAACTTTGAAGCGTTATTTAGCCTCCTTTGTGACAAGCTAGTATGACATGGTACATTTGTACCAATGGATTCATCAGGTTTTTTAGTTTCATATGATACCAGTATCTTCACTCTAGCTTTAAAACTGAGCCCGCTACAACCGCAAGTTGCGTTAATGCATTAAAGAAATTAGTGGCGTTAAAACGAATTTGCGTTAACGCATTATCATCACATTAACTTTGACAGCCCTACAAACAAGACATCTGCTCTGGGAAATCGTGATGGATATTTCCTGCCATTTTATGGACAAAATGATGAATCAGTTAATTGGGAAAAATCAACAAATGAATCATTAATGAGAATGATCATAATAGCGGCTCTATACCTCAATGATCAGTGAAGTGATGCTTCAGCATTCTGTTATACCAAAACACACAGAGTAATTAAGATAGCATTAAGAGACAGCAATCTTTGTTTGTTACAATTTACTGTAGCCAGGCATTACTAACAATTATTAAAAAATATGAATTATCATTTCATGTTTGTTAACAGTAAAATAACTATTAACTAAGTCTACTTTACTATCAATTTACCATTTCTAAATGATTATTATAAAGTGTTACCAAATATATAATAGAAAGGGAATTATGGCCTGTTAATCTTCCTAACACTAATGTTAGCTCTAGGCAGCTCATAATACCTAATTATAACAAGCTTCTGCAGAAAGCGACCAGAGCTGGTGATTGTTGGAACAGTGAAAAGACAAAGATGGTCTTGATGAGTTTTATTTTGTTTCTGTGGAGTTTGAATGAAGCGTGTTTCACAACAATCAGCAAGGTAAAATTACTGTTTCTGTCAATGGAGTCTTGCGGCTTTGAGGAGAGCATACTAATAGTATGTGTTGAACATTAATAAATTGAAATAATTGACCAAATTCTTCTTGATTTTATCTATTCTTTTTAATAGGCCTACATTTTGCTTCTGCTCATTGCTGTGTTTCCATTGCTTCTATCTCACAAGGTCACATATACACGCACAGAAAGAAAGCCTCAAAAGTTCAATGGGACATTTCTATCACAAACCAGCAGACACTCCCAATCTCTGCACACACACACACACACACACACACACACACACACACACACACAGACAGATGCACAGGTCAAAACCGAGGATTTACACTACATATGTACATAGTTAATCCTCCATTGCAGTAGTAATTGTTAGGGCTGCAGATTAATCTACAGATTCATTTATAGTCTATAAAATATCAGACTGACAGTTTGCTACCACGGTGTAGAACCTTAACTCTTTCGCAGTGTCTTTTCATTTCATGAAAGTTAATTGTTAAACATTTTGGTCGTCTAAAAATGTCTTATTCCGCGTTTGGTTGTACTTAGCTCCACCCTCTCGTGTCACTTCTGGTTGCAAAAAAACAAGATGGCGACGGCCATAATGCCAAACTCAAGGCTTCAAAACGGCAGCCCACAAAACAATGGGTGACGTCACGGTGACTGTGTACACTTCTTATATACAGTCTGTGGTGGAAATCGCAGTAAAAATGGTCAGGAACGTTCATTCACACACAAATTCACTTTTCTCACGATTTATAGATACAAGGCCTGTTGAGAATTGGGTTGCAATGGTTTGCCATTTTTAAAAAGTGGGTCACCAGAAAAAAAGTCTACAACACTGCCCATGATGGTCAAATACACCCAGAAATATTAAGGGGATAGTTACCACTCTACAGCAGTATAGTAAAGTCTCTTAATGGCAGACAAATTCATACTGTCTCACAGTATGTTTTGTTACATCACCCAACCCAAACATGCCTATATCACATCAGGGTTTCGTATAACTCATGTTAGAGGAATCAGAAAAGCTGAACGGAACCAGCTGATTTTTTAACAAGCTGCCTAAATCAGGTTTGTTTTTTTGTTATCCGTAATGTAACGTATTTTTTACTTGGAAAATGTGTGGAAGTCTGACATATTTAAATACCTCCAGTCAGTAATTCACTAAATTGAGAATAGTTGGTCCACCTTTAAGGTCAGACCACCTTTTAAATGAGCCTAGATTGTGAAGTTGTGGCTCACTTCGGGACTAACGCCCTTCACTTTAATCAGCAGGTGGCAAGCAAGGACTTGGCTTGGGTCTTGAGGAGTTGTAGCATTTATTCACTGGCAGTCTAAAGTGTACACACACTGCACTGCTACGTTCAGCTATAACATTACGGATAACCTCATACTTAACCGCTGTCAACCACACACTCTCTCTTAAGGAGTTATTCCTTAAAGGAGTTTGCTACTTGTAAAACACATTGTAGTTTAACATGTACCTAAAACTGCACTTATTATAGCGCTCTTCTCCCTTAACAGACAAAAAGCTTTACAGTTGATTTTCTCATTCACCCATTAACACATACATACACACACACCAATAGCAACGGAGCTCCCATGCAAGGAGCCAGGGACCGAGCCGCCAACCCTGTGATTAGTGGACGACCTCCGCTCTACCTCCTGAGCCACAGCCACCCCAGAAAGAGAGACAGATAGTGACCTTTATCCTGGAAAGTAAAGGTCGTATTGTGTTTGAAATTCATTACAAGTCGACACTAGAGGGGATCTCGCAGGGTTCAAAGCTATGTATCTTTCGTTAGGGCACACACACTCAAATCTCTTCATCAGCAGACTAATCAGTCAAGCAAGCTCTTAATTATACACTATAGCACCTTTTAAAGAGGACCCGGCTTGAACTGATTTACAACTAAACAACAGACATAGGAAAACAGGTGAAGACAAGAGAGGAAAACAGATGTTTTAAATAAACTGCATCAAAGAATATCCTCTGATGAAAAGTGAAACTAGTATAGTATCACATCTGAAGCCACGTATGATCGGATGCAGAGAAATGTTTCTTCCAAGGAAACATTAATTTGTTCTCCTGACCTGCTGCGATACATATAGGTCTGTTTCCAGGGAGATTTCACAGCTTTTCATATAGAGATGAAAAAAAAAATCCAGTACCAGTACTGACCTAATCAAGATCTCCTGCTTTCCACTTCACTGGTCTTCAAACACATTACATATCAAGCTGCCAAAAAACAGCTCTGATCCCAGCGCTGACATCAACCACTGATGTGTGCAGGAAATGAGAACTTCCATACCCAGAAACCGTGTCAGGAGATGACAGTGTGCTGCACACAGCATGTTTACTATACGTTTTTATCCTATTTTTTTTTTGCCACAGAAAAACAAAGACTACCAAACTGAGAGTCTGTAGTCTGAGTGGATTTGACACCTTGTATTGAGAAGGCTCCTCTCAGTTACATATTGTACATATTTTAGTGGCTTTCTTCACATTTGCATTTGTTGTGTTTCAGCTGTCAGGGTGATTCATGGGGAACATGGTAGGTAGATGAAGGAGTGGGGTGGTATCACAGTACATACGAGTACAACAGTAGACACTTTTCTACAATTGTATGTATTCTATACAGGTTCCTATTGTTTTCAAAGTTAACACGATAATAACGCGACCTCTGACCTCCAGCTATGTGAATGAAAATGGGTTCTATGGGTACCCACGAGTCTCCCCTTTACAGACATTACCACTTTGTGATAATCACATGCAGTTTGGGGAAAGTGGTAGTCAAGTCAGCACACTGACACACTGACAGCTGTTGTTGCCTGTTGGGCTGCAGTTTGCCATGTTATGATTTGAGCATATTTGTCATTGTTTTGTGTTGTTAATTGATTTCCAATAATAAATATATACATATATTTGCATAAAGCAGCATATTTGTCCACTCCCATGTTGATAAGAGGATTAAATACTTGTGTGATTAATCATTATTAACTATCATTACAATCATGCGACTAATCACAATTAAATCTTTCAATCGATGGCAGACGTCACTCTGATGTCTGCAACAAAAAACTGCCATAAATTACAATATGAGTTACAGAGTTAAATCTTTTGACCAACATCAGTCCTGATCATAACTACCACATATTACAATATATATAAATTATTCATTATATTAATTAATTGATTTATGTATTTATTTTCTGTATACTGCTAAATGCTAGTGTGGGATATGTCTATGATTAGCAACAACATTGATTTTGATTCACTTTTATTTTATTTTTTTTTTGCAGTGACAGATTAAAAAAAAAACAATTGTTGTCTTAGATGACAAAAAACACCCCTTTCCTAAACTGCTATATTATAAATTAATATTATTATCCACTTTCACTGAGTTAAATCTTTTAACCAACATTAGTCCTGATCATAAAATATTCATTTATTTTCAGAATTGTAACTCTTTAAATGCAACATGTATTTACAAAATGCAACTGTTGTTTTTATTTAAAAAAAACTTAATTATATTCTGTAGACTAAATGTTAGGGGTATTTATATTTTTCCACAGTCTGGGATATGTTAATGATTAGCAACAACATTTATTTTAATGCATATTTTTTTTTAAGCTGTGATGTTTCAAGAATAAAGCCACAATAGAATAAGTTCTTCATGTCATATGTGCATGTTTTAGCATATCCTGACAGTCCATATAGGCTACTGTTGCCTTCACTTATTTTGTATTTGAATTATAGACTCCTTTGCTCCATTTGTGTCCAGGCTCCAGGATGCTTCCATTGAAAAGCTGATAGAAGCAGCCATGAGCTGCACTTTATCGGAGGTGGTGAAGTTAACATTTGTGTGGACAATAAACCACATGGTGGTGAGATTTATGCCTGATCAGATGTGTTTTCAGTTAGATTTGGTTTTCATACACCACTTCTCTAAACTATCTCTCATCCAGAGAGACCAGAGTCCCAAACTGTGTCTGTCAGACAGTCTGAAGGGAATACTACCATAACAGCAGAGCAATGATATAATGCACAGCAGACTACAGGGCAGGTACTTTTATGACTTGAAATCTCAGAGATCAGAACACAGATATGTGGGAAATGTTTTGAATGAACAGAAAATTTGAGCTATTAAAGTCCAGAGGTTTATAAATGAATTAAAATAAATGAGTGTATCATCACTGAGGTGCACATTTAAAAAGATTACTTCACCCCAAACAAAAGACATAATAGAAGAGTGAAGAGTGAATCCTGCCTACGTGTATGCTGACTCAGCAGAGATAACATGAAATGAGAAAAGCTGATCTACAGGAGAATAAATATTTGAAAGTAATACAGAATGATTGAGAGTTTTGAATCACCTGCTGTCTGAATTAAGTGTTTTTACTTTAAAGATATTTCCACCAGAAACTGGTGCAGAAAAATTCACCAGAGTTTAGGAAATGAAGTGTTTGACACTCAAAAAAGACCCCATGACCTCTTGCTTAATATGTGAACCAAGTGTACCAATGTTGAAATGAAACACAGTATATGCCCTTGGGAGGACAGTCATCCCAGGTGGTAGAAATACAAATCACCAAACGAAATATGCAAAGCAGCATTATGCTAGTTATAAAGAGACACAGCACATCAAGTTGTACAACAACACATGTTCGTGCCAAATGCATCGCAGACTCAGCTGCTCCATATGATAAGAAATAAAGAAGATGGAGTGACACAGCACATGTGAGACCGTCACGGCTGGAATGAGCTTGGGAACTGGAAAAGGACCCAAATGCACATGAGGGAGCCAGAGTTAGTGCGATTCAAAGATGTATTAGCAAAAAATAATAAGGTGCGAAGGCTGATAGGACCGTGAGGCAGGCAAGAGGCAAAAACCAGGGATGCAGTCCAAAACAGGCAAACGAATCCAACAAGGAGCAGGCAAGGGAATCCACAGCTCAGAGGTCAAGCAGACAAGTAAACAGAAGGCTGGAAAAGCAATAGATGGTCTGCAGAGGAGCAGTGGATCCGGGCATGTATATGCATGGCTCCAGGTGTGACCAAAGATCTGTCAAGTGCGACTAAACGTTTTCATTGGATGCACCAATGCACCTGACATTTAGCAGGTCTGTCGGTGGGTGTATGTGCATAGTGTTATTTTTTTTCAGCTAAGACTCTGATTGGCTCTGACCCTGATATTCTTTTTCACCGAATGTGGGAGGGGAAAAAATGAGGCCTGTGTGTCATCACAACCTTAAAACATACCGGTAATTAAAAAAGAAGACAACTATTGATTTTTTTTTATTCAAGAAAAATGCTGCGGTGCCCAGTACACCTGTCCCTGGTCCTAAAAGGTGCAGCCCGCACCCGGCATCATTTAATCCTGACCCAACATCTTCGGCAGGGTGCACCTAAATTGTGTGCTGGTGCAGGGGTTAATGTGGAGTAGGCTTGACATGGTAGTCGGTGTTACTGCTGTTACCGGTGTTACACGGTGGTCAGGCACACACTGATTACATTACATGCCCGCCGCCCCCACCGTCGTTTTGCTTTTTTTTACAGAAATAAAACGGATGACAGTGAATGTAGCAGGTGTCATATTTCACACACACGGGATGAGAGAGAGTTGACAGACCGAAAGATGGCGAAGGATTTGGTGTCAAAGCGAAAAGCAAAAACGCGCCTTTTTGGCAATATTTCAGATTTAAACCCAATGCTATGAGGGAACTGTAACGTTAATGAGGCAATCGCCGTGCAGAGGACGGAGCGGTCACAGCTGGTGTGCACGGCGTTAGATCCCTGCAGCCCCGCAGCAAAAGCTGGACGGGAGAGGCCAGACACACCACCAGACACCCGACGGTAAAGATCAAAGTAAGCGCGCTACACATTATGGGCGTCATCTTTTCTTGTAAAATGTCCGGTGTAATCGGTAACACCGGTGTTGTCACAAGTTTATTAACTGGTGCAGGAAAATGTCCTCACCCTCATCCGTAGTCTGGAGCCCTGTATGGTGAGTGGCTGATGAGGGATTGAGGTGCAGGTGGAATGATGTGGAATGAAAAGAGCAGTGTGAAGTAATCTGGTGGACAGGTAAAGAATAACGCTGAAGGGGCCTGAGAAAGAGGAAATGACTGAAGACATTGTGACGGAGACAGCCCAGATTAACACCGTTACTGACACTAACTGATACACGTAATACTAACTTGAAAGAACCTCACTGAAGCTGAGCTGCTGTGGTTGTTTGGTGAATTCAGCCGAAACCAAAAAACAGCTCAGCAAGGTTTCATACTGCACAACAACAGCAGAGGAATGTCCACTTCATTAAAGAGTGTACCTCAGATGTTTGCAGACAATAGATTTCCCCAAAGACAATACAGGAGATGTGATAGTTAAAGCACAATAGAAGAAAGAGAGTCATTGGGACTGCATAGCCTGCTGCCACTTGTGTTGTACGGTATACCGATACTAGGAAGATATCGCGATACCCGGCCATTAAAAACGGTACGATGCCCTGTTTTTTTCAATACGAGCTGTGAGTTGTGTCGATGTGCGACAGCGGGGCAGTGTGTCTGTGTGTGTGCAGCGCTTTGCTTTAGAGGACGCCATCAGGATTGGGATCCCACGGGAGCAGGAAGTTATAACTTTACTGCTGGTGGAGCAAGCGGTCAAAAAGTAAACTGTAGTGATAACCAGAAGTCAACAAGTGAAGTTGAAAAGAAGATTAAAGCAGGTCATGAACCGTTCAGTGACTGCACAGTGCCGCTCTGAGCTGGTGTGTCTATCAGCAGAACTCCCTTGAAAAAAACAAGGAATTAACAGCAGGGCTCTAATTACCAATCAAATGTACCGATGATATTAAATTTACCATCTGTTCTGAATCTCTCCAAGCATCTCCTGTAATTCGGCAAACACATAATCCACCGAAGAGCATATGTTAAAGTATCATTTTACCATGTCTCTATAACGTGTTAAAGTGTTATTTTACCAGGTGTATCTGTGATGTGAAATGTACGGAGAGGAAAAGCAGTCCGGTGAGAGTGACTCTTCTCTCTCTTCACACCACTTTTACACAACACAGCTCTTTCTACAGTTACTGTGGTGTCTTCCTGATTTTAGCAGCTTTTCTCTCATCAACTTCTCACAGAATTTCATCTGAATTTATTATCGTTTTGTGGGTTTTTGTTTTGGAAGCTTCTCGTTGTCTACCGTGCTGCAGTACCACTCTCCGCCTGAACTGATACTAATACGCCAACGGGGGCGCTGTTTTACAAAAAAAAAAACTTATTAAAAGCTGTTTAATACGTGATATCAGAATCAGAAACACTTTATTGATCCCTGGGGGGAAATTACAGTTGTTCCATTTCAGAATGAAAATAAATGAACATAGATAAGTTTTAAGACAAATAGAAATTAGAAATAATGAAATGTAAATATGGGTGCATTATTACTGCATACCATTTCTTTTTTTAATGAATACATTTTTACATTTTAAACTTTTTTAATTAATAAAAAAAAAGAAAATTAAGTTCCAAGTTCTGTCATCTATTATTCCATTATTTTTCCTGATGCTTTAGATTTTTGCCGTGGTATCGTTTCAGTATCGGCATCAAGATATTTAGGCAGCGTATCGTATCCAAGTCACGATTTTGGGATCGTGGCAACGGATGGATTGATGGAAGGATGGATGGATGGATGGATGGAAGGATGGATGGATGGATGGATGGATGGATGGATGGATGGATGGACGGATGGAAGGATGAATGGATGGATGGATTGATGGATGGATGAATGGATGGACGGACGGAAGGATGGATGGATGGATGGATGGATGGATGGATGGAAGGATGGATGAATGGACGGATGGAAGGACGGATGGATGGATGGATGGATGGATGGGTGGAAGGATGGATGGATGGATGGATGGATGGATGGATGGATGGACGGACGGACGGACGGATGGATGGACAGATGGAAGGATGGATGGATGAATGGATGGATGGATGGGTTGCACAACACCACAAACATCAAAGCATTGAACTTATTGAGTGTGAAATTAATGCAACTAGTAGCCAGTGATTTACTGTACACATACAGTCAAATATTTGACACCGTCTGTCTGACCCGCTGCCCTTAGAAAATTTCAACTCCGCCGCGGCTCACCGTGTCACCATGGCAACCACAGAAACTATAATGAGGGAAACAATAGAGATGATTTTACTCTGAGTTCTGAGAATGATACACCTCTTCACCAGCAAGTCTGATTATCCGGTCTAAACAGGTGGCGATACAATTAAGGATAAGGTGATAGCAGCAGCCTGTGTCGTGCAGTATGGTATAGGATCGGAGGCGGGGGGGTGCTACGCTATGCTGCCGCCGATTCAGAACATTGATGTGCTAACACTTTAGGCAAGCAGGACTTCTACAGCTGCTTAAAACGGAAAAGCTGCATCTTGTGTATAGGCCTAGTTTTATAATGTTATTTAATGTGAGAAACTGTGATGTTCTGATTTGTTTCTGAATGTTCCTGTATTCATACGGAGAGCTTATACTGCCAATCCAACATGTCCTCTGAGAAGTGTTACATGCTGTGTGCTGAGAAGGCAGAATGGTTCAACTCTGTCAGCTCTCTGACTGCTCCTGAGGAGATTAACATTTTATCTGTGTCCTGTTCCACTGACTGTCACAGACTGCTCGACCAGCAACCTCGACATGCACAGACGCTCTGTTCTTATGGGACCAATTTTCTCGTTTTCCCTTCACGCCAATACATTCTTAATAACACTTAATCGCCTGCTTTTCTGCATGTGCTCTTGGCTTGATTTTTTGATGGTAGAACATCAGGTGGTACAGGAGGGAAATGAAAGCAGATAAAAAGATTAGAGCTGCTTTTGTTTCAAACATGATTTTGATTCTATTGTAGACGAATCTGTTGCAAGTAGTGCTGGCAAAAAAATGAACAAACAAATCTTTTCCCCTGATACTTATGTGAGTTAGATATGTACCGGGTTTGCTCCAGGAAAAAGCCACAGCCTCACACTCACACTCATCCTGCTTACTCGGCTTTTATATGTTGCCATCAAAGTAACTTTCAGCGATCAAAGTGGAAGCAATTAGGACTCCATGATATAGGAAAATACTGGCATTGCAATATTTGTTTTTTCTGCGATATATATTGCGATGTGAAAAAATACAGGAATTTTTCACCCTCTAGGGGGATGCACGGGCATGCTCCCCCGGAAGAAAAGTAGGCCTACATATTAAAGTTAAATGCATCAATCTGGTGCACTCTGAAATAGGGCTGCACGGTTATAAATAAAATGATATTAAATATATAATTAAATACATAATTAAATAATAATTAAATATATAATTAAATAATAATTAAATATAGAATTAAATGATAATCACGATTATTTTGATCACTATTGAGATCATGATTACTGATCACAATTATTCATAGATTTTAGGGACAAAATATTTTGATTGCAATTTCACATTTAAATAAACAGAGCGCTGCTTTCACTTACAGGTTGAGTTACATTCTAACCGTTAAAAAATTCTAAATGTTTTCCTTTTACTTTGTAATTGTCATCTATAGCGGTTATTTGCATAAAAACACACAATTCAAATGATTAGGAAATAAATGATTGTATTTTTATTTAAATATTTGCTTTGATTAAAATAAATCTGGGCAAAAGTAGTTTCTAATTATATAGTATAAACTGCTTAGAGATAGTGTTAGGATGTTGTGAGTCTGATTAAGTTTGTTGTTCCAAATGTTTTAAGGTGTTTAAGGTCAGCCAGTGTAGAATTCATTCTGATCTACGAGCTTCTTCTTCAATATGTGCATTAATTCCTTTGACTGTCTGCTTTAACTGAATGCTGCTTGCACGCGCGCACACGCACACACACACACACACACACACACACACACACACACACACACACACACACACACACAGTATCCCAGAGGATAACCTTCCTGCAGCTCCTGTCTGTTCAGTCCTCCCTGTTGAACAGTCTACCGGTCTCTTCACTCCACTGCAGTGGAGCTCATTTAAACACAAACAGCATGAAACATCAGCAGCACTCTCACTTTAAAAATATCCTACTCATCTCATCCAATGCAGATATGGATACAGAGACACTACAATCCGTTTCCTGTTGACTTGGTTTATTTCAGTATGGTTGTAAATATGCTCTGAGCTTATTGTATTAGAGGATATCTTTACATGTTTGTGTTGGTGCATGGGTTCTGTTAGTCACAGTGACAGGCTGCTCTTCAGATGGGATACTCCTCTTTTCCCCAAGGTCAGTGGGCTACACAAGCACCAGCTGACAAATAGGGGAATCTCCTCTCTCTCTCTCTCTCACACACACACACACACACACACACACACACACAATGCACTATCATCCATCAATGTGATTCCATCTGGCTGGGCTATCCCCAAGATTCACTCTGCCCCACTTTCTATAGTAGGCACTTTTTCAATGGCACGGTTCAATGCAGGATTAGCTCAATGTTAACCTGCACTACACACACATATCAAAGCATTTGAGTAAATGCATTAGATAGCTTAATTTAGAAAATACAGTCATCCAGGTGTCTAACTTTTTTTCTTTACTTTCTAAAAATGACAAACCATTGCAACCCAATTCAAAATCGGCCTTATGTGTGAATCCTGCAAATAGCCAAATTGTGCGTAAATGAACAATCCTGACCATTTTTACTGCCATTTCTGCCATTGACTGTATGCCTATATTAGAAATGGACGTGGTCAGCGTGACGTCACCCAGTGATTTGTGGACTGCCAATTTGAAGTCTTGAGCTCGGCATTTTGGTTGTCGCCATCTTGGTTTTGTGCAACCAGAGGTGACATGAGAGGGTGGAGCTAAGTACAACCAGATGATAAATGGGACATTTTCAAAATGTTACAATTAACTTCCATTAGGGATATTAATAATTAATAACGTTTAACCGTTAACCGACGATAAGAATTTTAACCGGTTTTTAATCGGTTATAAATGTACATTTATAATGCATATGTGATTACCTTAGTGAATAGCTGTAGATGTGTTATGCAATGTCTACACAATATTTCAGTTACTTGATTTTCATGTATAATGTCTCCTCCATAATGAATGCAAAAAGGGGAAAAAGCCCCTTAAACCAATCAAAATTTTGTCACAAAAAACTGTAAATTGAGCATTATTATTATTATTATTATTATTATTACTAATAAATATATATTGTGTCAATTATCAATATTGATCAATACAAAAACCTAGGGCTGTAAATCGATTAAAATA
The DNA here is from genome assembly GCA_916701655.1 of Sebastiscus albofasciatus. Classification (NCBI taxonomy): domain Eukaryota; kingdom Metazoa; phylum Chordata; class Actinopteri; order Perciformes; family Sebastidae; genus Sebastiscus; species Sebastiscus albofasciatus. Next base: position 18,211 of record CAKAOI010047779.1, read on the forward strand.
TTGGATCATGATTAATTACATGATTGTCCATTGTTAATCGCAATTAATCACAAATTAATCACACATTTTTGTATCTGTTCAAAATGGACCTTAAAGGGAGATTTGTCAAGTATCAACATGGGAGTGGACAAATATGCTGCTTTATGCAAATGTATGTATATATTTATTATTGGCAATCAATTAACAACACAAAACAATGACAGATATTGTCCAGAAACCCTCACAGGTACTGCATTTAGCATAAAAAACATGCTCAAATCATAACATGGCAAACTGCAGCCCAACAGGCAACAACAGCTGTCAGTGTGTCAGTGTGCTGACTTGACTATGACTTGCCCCAAACTGCATGTGATTATCATAAAGTAGGCATGTCTGCAAAGGGGAGACTCGTGGGTACCCAGAGAACCCATTTTCATTCACATATCTGGAGGTCAGAGGTCAAGGGACCCCTTTGATCGCAAGTTGCGTTAATACGTTAAAGAAACTAGTGGCGTTAAAACAAATCTGCATTAACATATTATTATCGCGTTACCTTTGACATCCCTAAAAAACGAATTGTCATAACATTTTTGGCCATATCGTCCAGCCCTAATGCAGCGCCATGTGTGACGGTGCCCTATCGACGCTGTATCTATCTGGTGTTTGACAGCTTATTTTTATTGTTAAAATGACAGCATTTGTCTTTCGGCTATATTGAAAAAGATATAAGGGTGTGACTCCCAACATCATGAGAATGATGTGAATTGTATGTGTGGAGCCTCCATAGCTTTAATGCTCCTTATGAAAGACAGCAGGGGTAACTGGAGGGTGAATGCTCCAGTGTAGCAGAGAGCAGGGCAGCTCAAAGGCTGTGCAGAGAGGGGTCAATCTTCAGTATGGCAGGAATATAAAATGAGAGAATTCTTCTGCTGGACCAAACAGCTAGAGGTCATGCATAATTTATAACAGTACACCAAAATACTCCCACTTAAGCTAAGACATGGATGCACAGGGGAGGTGAGGGAGGTGGCTACAGAGGAACAGAGAGGCAAGCAGCCAGGGAGTTTCTTCAGCTCAACTATAGAAGAAATAGGCTACAGCTGGGTTCCCTGTATGAATGAAAGGACATTTTCAACAATTCAAGAACAGTGAGAACTACATTTTACCATGTCTCTGACAATCCTCTGCATGGTTAGTTGGCAGGAGGTAGATTTTGTTTCAGGTATGCCTTATCACTTCAATACCAGCGCTCTTGTCACAAAAGCTGCAGGAAAGATCAATCAGATCTTCTTTTCCCATTAAATGCTGACATTTGTCAAGTTTGTTTTAAAATAGTTAATTAGAGTGGAAATTAATTTAGTAAACCAGCTGAACTTAGTTGAATTTTTCATTTCCACTTTAAATTAGCAAAATAAAATGGCAAACATCACCCCCCAAAAAAGACAACCGGCGAGGGAGCTTGCTGCAGCAGTCGGTGTTTGGGCACACACCGATTACATTACTTGCCCACCGCCCCAACTGTCATTTTGCTATTTTATAGAAATAAAACCCATTTAGTTCATTTTCACGTAACAGCGCCGTGTTATCGATATAGTCGGATGATGGATGCTACAAACTGAAAGTGAAAGTGTCTGCTCCGTACGGAGTGTCAGCCCAGAGTAGCAGGAGTCAGATTTCACACACGGGACGAGAGAGAGAGTTGACAGACAAGACGATGGCGGAGGATTTGGTGTCAAAGCAAAAAGCAAAAGCGCCTGTTTGCCAATATTCCGGATTGTGAAAACCTTGCAGCATCAGAGTACTCTTTTCTTAATCGTTCCCAAAGGAACCTTTGACATAGTGGACGATTTGACTCGTCATCTCAGGTAACGCACATGTAGAACTAACAGTAATATTGGCTCCATTCCATCATTTATTGCAATGCAGGCAGCTGATAAAAATGTTATCAGTAAACACGTGACAAGTCAAAATGTCTGCTGTAAAAAAAGTCTATTCATCTTCAATTTAGTCTCGTGCATCCCCCCATGCAACAGCTCTGCACACATCCCAAGGGGACCCACCCTGCAGTTTGGGAACCACTGCACTGTGGGTTTAAGTGTAAAGAGTGAAGGGTGAAGAGGGGGTCATTGCTGTATAACAGTGTATTTTTGATACTACCACTAGGAGACAGACAGATATATTAAAACCCAACAGATGGGGGCTTTTTAAAAGTCCTCAAAAGAGGATAATATAACTAGGTATGGCAGATAACAATTAAATAAATGGACTAAACGTTGTCCTAGCTGATGCACACAACCTCACCCAATTAACACTACCACCAACCGTGACAAACGTTTGAAATATGAATTATCTAATTGACTCGTCATGGTGTTCTCGCTATCTTTCAGTTAAACCTGTCATCCAGTGTTTTAACTGTGTCCTGCTCTGCTCGATGAGCAAGCTTCAGTATCTAACACAGTGCATGCACCTGAGACCTGGGACGCCCCCATGTAAATCACAACACTGTGCTCCATTCAGAACATATCTAAATGCTGCCTATTCCAAACTGTCTGACTCAGTAACCACCATCTGACCCTCACCTTGTGCTGAACACAGCCCTTTCAGTTTGACTGTTCATTCTCAGAAAGGAAATGTACGAATACATTTCATACATAAATTTAATACATTTTATAGTATATTTTCCAGACATCTAACTTTTCTCTTTATTGCTTATTTTACAGCTGTTCTCAGTACTGGTACACAATTTACCATAATGCATGGCAACCCTGCATAAGGCAGCCAATAAGACTGCTGTCAGTCTCTATAAGCCCCAAAAATGTGGGTCAGTAGGGGCCTACTGCACCCACTATTAGGTTTTATGATCTACTCACATGGTAGATCACTGAAAAAAGGTATGAAAGAATAAGACAGTGACCTCTAGCGACCGTAGTAATTATGGCAGGAGTAGAAGTGGAAGTCAGGTGCTGTAGTATAGTCAGTGTGTAACTCCATTAGGGGTGGAGGTCGGGGATGGTAGATGGGACACAAAACACCCAAAACACATTGCTGTGCTTTCTCATGTGAAACCAACTTGTAGTTGTCTTTGTGTTCACAAGCGTTAAGTTTCACTTTCACTTTTGAAACATAGTTATTTTAAGCCAAAACACCATGTGTTTCCCTAAACTCAACTAAGTGGGTTTGTTCTCTAAACCTAAAGAAGTTCTATTTTTTTTTTGCTTAAACCTAAACAAGTTGTAGTTTTGTTGCCTAAACCTAAACAAGTTGTTGTAGTTATATTGCCTGAGCCTAAACAAGTTGTAGTTGTATTGCCTATACCTAAAGAAGTTGTAGTTGTATTGCCTATACCTAAACAAGTTGTAGTTTTGTTGCCTAAACCTAAAGAAGTTGTAGTTTTGTTGCCTAAACTTAAATAAGTTGTAGTTTTGTTGCCTGAACCTAAACAAGTTGTTGTAATTTTATTGTCTACGCCTAAACAAGTTGTAGTTTTGTTGCCTAAACCTAAATAAGTTGTTGTAGTTATATTGCCTGAGCCTAAACAAGTTGTAGTTGTACTGCCTATACCTAAAGAAGTTGTAGTTGTATTGCCTATACCTAAACAAGTTGTAGTTTTGTTGCCTAAACCTAAAGAAGTTGTAGTTTTGTTGCCTAAACTTAAATAAGTTGTAGTTTTGTTGCCTGAACCTAAACAAGTTGTTGTAATTTTATTGTCTACGCCTAAACAAGTTGTAGTTTTGTTGCCTAAACCTAAATAAGTTGTTGTAGTTATATTGCCTGAGCCTAAACAAGTTGTAGTTGTACTGCCTATACCTAAAGAAGTTGTAGTTGTATTGCCTATACCTAAACAAGTTGTAGTTTTGTTGCCTAAACCTAAAGAAGTTGTAGTTTTGTTGCCTAAACTTAAATAAGTTGTAGTTTTGTTGCCTGAACCTAAACAAGTTGTTGTAATTTTATTGTCTACGCCTAAACAAGTTGTAGTTTTGTTGCCTAAACCTAAATAAGTTGTTGTAGTTATATTGCCTGAGCCTAAACAAGTTGTAGTTGTACTGCCTATACCTAAAGAAGTTGTAGTTGTATTGCCTATACCTAAACAAGTTGTAGTTTTGTTGCCTAAACCTAAAGAAGTTGTAGTTTTGTTGCCTAAACTTAAATAAGTTGTAGTTTTGTTGCCTGAACCTAAACAAGTTGTTGTAATTTTATTGTCTACGCCTAAACAAGTTGTAGTTTTGTTGCCTAAACCTAAATAAGTTGTTGTAGTTATATTGCCTGAGCCTAAACAAGTTGTAGTTGTACTGCCTATACCTAAAGAAGTTGTAGTTGTATTGCCTATACCTAAACAAGTTGTAGTTTTGTTGCCTAAACCTAAAGAAGTTGTAGTTTTGTTGCCTAAACTTAAATAAGTTGTAGTTTTGTTGCCTGAACCTAAACAAGTTGTTGTAATTTTATTGTCTACGCCTAAACAAGTTGTAGTTTTATTGCCTTAACCTAAACAAGTTGTAGTTTTGTTGCCTAAGCCTAAACAAGATGTAGTTGTATTGCCTAAACCTAAACAAGTTGTAGTTTTTGTAGTCTAAACCTAAAGAAACCTTTTTGTTTGTGTTCAAAATGTAATGTTTCATTCAGTTTTACATGTTAGAACGAGTTGCTTTCAAGTTTAGCTTTCACTTTTACAACATAGTAGGTGCAGTACGCCCCTAATGACCCACATCTATGGTGTTTATAGTGACTGATAATGCCTATTTAATGGCTTGATAATCAAATCGGGTGCACTAGTCCATTAGTTACATGTATATCCATTCCCAGCTGTCTGAGGGAGATGTATGGGTGTTGTGAAAAGGCTTTTTGGGAAGTTTAATAATTGAAAAAAGCCAAAATGAGACGGGCTGAAGGAAAATGCAATCGTGAAACAAAAAAACTCCATCAGAAAATGATTCCATGAGTGAACATCACACATGGAGTGGAACTAAGAGTGGGGGAGTAACAGGCCGCTCAGACAGAACGTGTAACGTCATATTTTAAGTGTCAAGCTACTCATTGTGTTCACACAAGATGTGTTGTCTAGGCAGCACATCAAAACCAAGAGCTGTGAAAGTACCAACAGGAACTCACTCAGACACCATGAGTGTCTCATCAACTAGCTAATGTACTGAAATAGTTTGAAGGTCAGAGACAAACTGTTCCTGCAAACTGCACTCGAAAAAATGCAGCAAAAAGCAACCAGAGAACTCAAACAGATCAGAGAGCAGATTAATGAGCCCAGCTGTTTCTTCTGAACATTCTCATTCATGCAATTGTCTTCAAAGGCACAGAATGAATGCAGTAGGATGTCTCCCTAGCTGATAAATCTATTTTCTTCTGAGGTCAGCAACCGAGTTATGCAGGTAACATGTAAGAAACATAATACGCCATGAAAAGTGACATTATGAAATAAAAAGTGACATCATGAAATCAAAAGTAGGGCTGTTACGATACCAGAAATGTAGTAGTTGAAACTAATGTCAGTGAAATTCCACAATTCTCGATACCCAATTCGATACCACGGTAAAAAAGTAAAACAGTAAATTCCATGTACCTCAACATCCACACATTTATCCTTGTTTACATACTGTTTTTTGTTAGGAAGTTAAACAGGTCATAATTCCCTCTCTATTATCTAATTTATATTACTGTGAAAACATCTCCTACAAACAACTGGATTTATCCAAGTTTCTCTCCTGAAACTACATTTTACGGGATTACATTAGAACACATCATGATAACGTTAGAATTTACCTTCGTCCAATATCATTTCTACTGAATAGAGCCTGAACATATCATAATGTAAATCAATGGCACCTCCCGTGTTGAAATCGGCAGTACGAGAGCTAGTTAACGTTAGCTGGTTGCAGCTCTTAGAGCACAGTTCTGCATGGAGCTAAAAGCTAACAGCTAACAGCTATCGTTAACTAACTGGCATCCTGCCGATTTCAACACAGATTTGTTGTTCGCCATGTAGCATTATCTGGGAAAAAATCTGGACACGTCGATAATGAGTTTACTGTATCCCAAACGCATTTTCTATCATCTCCAGGACGACTGGACGACATTAGTCTTGAGCCCTGATGGTACCTTCAGTACCTGTATTAGTACTGTCACGTTTTCAGAATTTTGGCATCAACTTGGTACCAAAGTATCGGTTCTTGTGACATCCCTAATCAAGAGTGGCCTGAAATACAAGTGTTATTGGGGAAAAAAGCCATTGTGAAACAAAAGCAAACTTTTGGTGGCATTTGAAATTATCTATTTTGATTTAAAAAGTCCTATAATTGTGAAATAAGGTTGAAATAACATTTAATCAAAGCAAAAAGTTTAATCAGGCTCAACTTTTGGTGCAACAAAGCACAACTTCATCCAACAAAATACTGCGGTAACCAATCAAATACAAGAGCACATTCCTGTTGGGTTACTTCGTAACATGAATGTCGTTTTCTACTATTTACATTGCGATCGTTGCAATGAACGACAAAATAGTTGCCACAGCTGCTACTACTACAACTTTCCAGAGTTGTGTGAAAAACCACGGTGCAGTTTTTGGGTGTCTTAAAATTCACCGATAAGGGTTCTCATTTATAACCGTTGCTTAAGCACAAAACGGGGCCTGAAGTGTGCGTACTGCCACTTCCCATGCAAAAGTTGTGATCTATAAAAACATACTTGGCGGGAGAATGTGTGCACATTTAGGGAAACTCTGACCCATGCGTACGCACATTATGGAGGCGGGAAACTGGTGACGTAGATGGTGAGGTGGTGAATTGAAGCCAGATTGTAGAAAGTAAATGTGAGAGGAATCATTATACGTTTATAAGCACCTTTCAACTGTAAAAGATGTAAGCCAACTCAAATCTTAAATCAAATGCTGCTCAATATTTAATCAGCACTGTCCCACCCTCACGTTCCATCCACCCCAGAGCTAAGACGAGATGAGGGCCGGACTACCGACACTCGTGGTCAGCTGTGGAACACCGTATACCTGATGAAACCATCACCATCATCGGTTGCAGAATTCTAAGATCAAATAGCATCTAAATAAGGCAATTTAGAGTCAACAATGAACCTAACCTGCATGTCTTTGGACTGTGGGAGGAAACCGGAGAACCCGGAGAAAACCCACGCTAACACGGGGAGAACATGTAAACTCCTCACAGATGGACCCCAAGACCCCGGGTTTGAACCTGCGACCCTCTCGCTGTGAGGCGACAGTGCCAACCACTGCACTGCTAATCTAATTAATGAACCCATGTTTATCTCTGATTAATGACTAGAACAACTTGACACAGTGCTGAACTGCATCTCATCAATTAATCTCCATGTTCCCAGCTTTCAGATGATGTACATCACTTCTATGTGACATCTGCCCCTAAAGGAGACAAAAACTGGTCTATGATGTGGGTCTCTTAATGGACATTATATGGGAAACTCTAAGTCTGTCCTGTTAGAAAAACTAAAGGAAGGTGATGTACTGTTTATCCATGTTGAGTGGGGATATAATAATACAAAATGAATCCTTTCCGAGCTGACCCACTGCCCACACAGTTATCATCATTACCAGTTGGTCTTCTTGAATTAGAAAACATGCTGGGATCTGCTTGTCCTCTTGTCCTCCTCAGCCACAGGCGACAAGCTGATGCTGCTCTCCTCTGAGCTCACAACTTCTTCTCAGTGAGGCGGAAGATCCAGAGAGCACATCACCATCATCATCATCATCATCACCACCATCATCATCATCACCACTGAATAGCACTGCAGCACATCATCATCACACGAGCCTTCTTCTTCTTACATGTTATCCCTGTTATAGGCGAATTATGTGGCGGTATAGCAACCGTATCCTCCATAGCAACCCTCCATCATCCAGCTGTGCACCGTCTGCGTGTTCACGCTCGGTCTGACAGGATGCAGGAGGGGATGGATTGCAGCATGTGTTGTGTTGTGCTGTTATGGTCTCTCTCTGTGTGACATGGAGCGAATGTCACATCACATTTCCGGCCACTCACGCTATACTGACGCAAAAACCCAGCTGGATCTGAGGTGATTATTCAAGATCTCCGTCAAGAAGCCCCCCTTTTAGTTAGTGTCGCCATGCACGACCACAACATCTGCACCTTGGTACTAAACGCTTCTCGTCACCACACAGTTCAGTTTGCTCATCCAGCTGTCTGCGCGTCAATCAACCCACAAACTTTGTTGAGATGATGATGATGGAGGAAGGTGTTTATTAGCTACATCTGTGACCAATTCTCACCCGAAGATGTTTCGCCATATTTTCACTACGTTTTTAGCAAAAGGCCACATTAAATTGCCTGAAATTTGAAAGCGTGAATCTGCCACAGTACGCGCGTAATAATGGCACGGTGTGGGAGCTTCCACTGCAGCTTACTGACGGCTGTATAACGGTGCCGGTGGTGGTCCTCCTCACCGGTGTGACTCATGTCGTCAACAGGCAGCAGGTCGTATTATTGATAAAGCTTGTTGAAACTGGAGAAGTCTCCATCCTGACCCGTAATCAATCAATCGCCGGTGTGTTAATAACGGAAAGCTCACCTGTATACCGGAGCAGCTCCTCACACCATCGCTGAACGGAGCACCGGCTGCTAAATCCAAAAAGCAGAGTACGTCCGTTTCTGGAGAGCAAAGCGACCACTGAACACAGACTCACTGCTGGAATGTGTGTGCGTGTGTGTGCGGGGTGTGTGTGTGTGTGATGTATGTGTGCGTGTGTATGTGTGTGTGCGAATGTGGGGGCATCAAGTGGCGCAAGCCTGTGGTCCGTGAACTGAGACAAGTTAGACACAGTGAGCATCAACCACACCGGAAGACAGGCTTTAGAAAGTAAAAGCAGACGATTCTAGTATGACTGTATTGCACTGTGGTTATTTATTATGTATTGCACGACTTAAAGTGGCAGTAGGCAGAATGTTTTTGGCATAGTTGGGCAAAAATTCAAGATTCAAAATTCAAGATTCAAGCCCTTTATTGTCATTGTGTAGTACAACAAAATTAGATTGTGACAATCCCATAGGTGCTAATGAAAAGATAATACAATATAAAAAGAGATAATACAATATAAATATAAAAAATACAAAAGATAGTACAATATATAAAATACATTATGTATATTGGCGAGATGCCAGTTTTTCCAGATGCCAGATTATTGCACAAAGTGTCCAACATATGTTATTGCACATGTCCATAAACAGTATTCATATTGCCCATTCGGACAGGTTGCACGTGTTCATCTCAGACAGAGGAGATGTCAGAGTTCAGGACGTTTATGGCAGTTGGGAAAAAGCTGTTTTTTAAGTCTGTTTGTGCGGATTGATCTGAACGGGAATGCCTGATGGGAGGAGCTTAAACAGATTGTGTACAGGATAAGTGATGTCCTTGATGATGCTTTTGGTCCTTTCGATACAGCGAGTGTTGTGAAGTTGGTCAAGTGATGGCAGCAAAAATTCCATAATAACCTTTCAGCATATTGTAAAAAAACTAGACTTCTGCACCTCCTCATGACTCTGTTTTCAGGCTTTAAAAAATCTAGCCAGTAACGGGAGACTTTTGCCAATCACAGGTCATTTCAGAGAGAGCGCGTTTCTTATTGGCTGTTCATTCAGCAGAGGCAGCTGTCAATCACTCGGGAACTTCGATCAAACAGTCAAACTAGGCAGTGCTGATCAAATATGAATCAATATTATTTTACTGTAATGCTTATTTCTCTCCTCAAATGTTTTCAGAAATATCTTGTAGTGTACTGTTTAGCTGTAAAATGAGAAAAGTTTGTGACCCGGCTGGTGGGCGGTGCTTGGTATTTCCTCAGCAGATCTCAACATGGCTGCCGGGTCACAAACTTTCTCATTTTACAGCTAAACAGTACACTACAAGATGCTGCCTAGTTTGACTGTATGGTCGGAGTTTGCGAGTGATTGACAGCTGCTCAGAGACGGCAGGCTCCAGCTCAGCTCTGATTGGTTGTTTTCTTCCGGTCTGTGAAATCTTGCAGATGCCGTTAGGAGCACCGGAGGACACAGAGACACATGATTTTTATTCAGATTACCTGTCTCATGCACTACTGTCCGGATATAGTGACCATTTTATAAAAATAACTCTTTTTTAACATATTTGCTCCAATTCTACCCACTACAAATATTGTATATATTTCATATTTCCTACCTTCTCATTTTCTTATTTTAATTTAGATTTCTTTATACATATTGTGTTTATATTGTAGCATTATGTACATCATTTACATGTTACATACTCCTTTATTTCTACTAGCTACTGTAATGCCCCCTGGCGATCAATAAAGTATAACTGATTCTGATTAAGGCATAAATAAAGTATGGAATTGAATGACTGACAAATAAATCAAACTGGTAAACCAACTTAAATCCTCTGTGTGCTCAATAAACCCATAAGGTGTTCGATATATCAAATCAAACCTCTCCCATGTCCTCACAGGTGTGGTTATGCATGATCAGTCCTCCAGGTATAGGTAACCAACGTGTTTCAGATTGGTGTCATGGAGGATCATATGTTGACACCGAGTGCAATTTAGCGGTTTGAAGTAAATACACCCAACAGCATATCTCACCTTCAACATGAATTTTTCCAAACCTTCATTTTATTGAAAGAGAAGTGCGATTACACAAGACTATTGTAAATGATATACAGTACTATTATTAGCAAGCGCGTGCCATGCAGATTATTCATATTATTTTTTACCACAGTTTTTTCCACAGTTTTAAGTATCTGTCAGGGACAGTGCACATATCATTCATTTTACCCTGAAACTAACTTACTGTAGGCTACTGTGCTCCACCTGCTCCAGGTTTGCTGGGTCAGTTAGTTTGTGGTAATTTAGAAATAGACAATGTAAGCACAATATCAAGTGAAATGATTAAGGCACTCAACTACATTTGTACATCAACATTTGACCCCTCAGCCAGATTAAGTAAAAATGCAGAAATTCTTATTATGTAATTGCAATTGAATTAAAATCAAATCACATAAAAATCACACAAAATGACCAATTCAGCCTTGGTCAAAAAATAATATTATTAATTTCTGACAGATACAGAATTTTTTTAATTGCAAATAAGGACTTTATTTTGAAGCAAAAGCGGAAGTATAATTGTGCTACTGCGCCGGTCTTCACTCTGGTCGACTCATCCACTGAGAGAGAGAGAGAACGAGAGAGAGAGAGAGAGGGGGGGAACGACGTTTCTTTGACATGTCGCTTGTAAGACCAGAAATGGAATAATTTTAGTTCATTTCAGTGCATGTATTCGTGTGCATGTATTTGTGTGCAAATCCCAATAACACATTCTGTACAGAAGGCAGACTGGTCGTTTCATCCCAAATTTGCAGAAAATAAACCAAAAAAACAACCTGTACTTTGCATTCATTCTTTTCAACTGAAGTATTTTCTAGAGGAAACAGACACACTTTGCATCAAGGGGCAGATTTATCCTCTGAGCATCATCTGTGCTCCTGGAAGACGGAACCAGATTGTCATTGTCAACATGGCATAAAGATCACTTTGATCTCCTGTATGTTGTATTGAAATATTTCGTGAGAATTCGGGATTTATGCTCCCGACGTCTCAACACTAGACTGTATTTGGGTGTTTCTGCAACTAAAAATAACTCACTAAATTAATAAAAATCAACCTCTATGAATTTAAATTTGAACCATCAGAGTATGTAATACATATAAACAGGTACACAACATTACATATAGTTGTTAAGACTTTAATCTGTAACATGTTTATTTTTTATAGTTTTTATCACTTGTTCTTCTACTAAATGTCCTTACAGCAACATTACAATAATGTTCATTTTAACATTTCACTTTTATAAATTCTATAGTATTTTTAAGACATTCAAATTATTTTTCATCAAGCTTTGTGCATCATTGTAAATATTGATATAAAAACATTTTTTTTATAAATCCAACCAGTATAACCATCCTCCACTACTTCACCCTCATTTAATTAAAAAAAACATAAGCACACCAAATTCGTACATGTTCATTTATGGCCCATTCATTCAGGATGCAGTGGTCTATCCTATGATGACAGCAGGGTTGGTAAACAAAGTGGTGTATTTAGCTGATGGAGCTAATGATACATGTACAATTCACACTGCACTTAGCACTTCACTATGTGCAAGGAGGGTGAAAAGAGGAGAGGTCACGCGTCATCAACGCGGCATATCTTTGGGGTGCAACACATTCGCAGTAAAATGGTCCAAAATTGAGCCAATCGCAACGCACAACTGCAGCTCCAGTTACACTGCGCAGGTGTTGTACCCCACGACATGTGTCCCAGCCTCTTTCAGTAGGTGATTGAGATGATTAGATGATGTGTAACAACAAACTGGAAGAGGGAACACTCACATTGGCACTGACTCAGTTTAGGATAATTTGCAGGATATGGTGGATCCCTTACAGAACCTCAAGACAGACTGATCCTGAGCCTCTCCACCGAAAGAGATGATTGTATCTCACAGACACTAAAACTAGAATCAACTTCCCAGTCAACAGTTTCCAAGTTCCCTCCTGACTGGTGGTTGAAAGATCATCCTGTCTTATGTTATCATCCTCTTCAGCCCGCCTCAGCTTTTCAGACAACAAAAGGCTGCTGTTCCAACAATGCGACTAAAATCTGACAGCGCAGACTGAGTCATCGTGTCCATGTCAACAGTTCACTTCATTAACCCACATCAAGAATTATATTTAACTATGAAACAACGTGTTTAGATTTCAGTCTCTCAGCAACACATTTTCACAATAACAATTTATTGCATTTTTATTTTCATTTCAGCAGTTTTTTAATTTTTTTAAAGGTGTTCTTTTTCCAAAGTCTTGTTTTTATTTCACAACACCATTTTCCCAATGACTGTTTTATTTCATTATGCCACTTGTATCCAAAACTTTGTCTGTCAATCAAGACCGACAGACCAGAATCAGTTATGTGACTGGGTATCCACTTATTAAGACCAAAGCACATGGTGCCAGCAACTGCTGGAATGAAATAAAGATGACCTGTCATGAAATACTAAATCATCTATGAGTATGATGTATGAACATGATGTGTCATCATTTATCTGGTATCTACGGAAGCCCTGAGAGGCAAGTCAGAAAAAGTCTGATAGAAACTAAAACACTATAGATAATATACTGTATATATACAACAATAAGAACTGATGAAAAACAATATTTTGCCAGGTTAATTGTTTAAGTTCCTTAATTTTTTAAATAGGTGTGAAAAAGTTTTGCCAGGATAATTTTTCTCATTTACTTTTGTTTGTTTTCTTTCCATCTATGAAAACAGACGATAAAAAATGTTTTGGAGGGGTGGGGGATTTATTTGCGTTTGAAGTATTTGTTGTTGTAATACTCATTTCAGCCATGAGAGGCTGAAGAGCACCACTACTCCATGTTCTAAATAGGACTATGGTCCCAGACACACCAACCCAACATCAGAGAACTAGCGGCGATGAATGCCGACCGTTTGCATCGCCTCACATCACATTCGTCTTTACCAACGAGTTGCTTTCGAACACACCGCAAAGACTACAGCCGACGGCCAGTTAGCACGTACGAGGAAATAACTCTCCACACCATCAAGCGGCGGTAGTCTATATTCATCATTCAAAAAGGGAAACAGGAAGACCGAGAATGGCGGATATACAAGCCGTTGTTATGATACATACATGAAACAAAGCGACGTCTAACGATCATTTTCACACCACTCTCACTCACCACTTAGCTTCATTCCACATGTTCATGTCGCCGTGAAAATATCCGTGTGTTGGAATGATCAGATGAGATGAAGATGAAAAATGAGCCTTCTGTGTGTGTCCTCTTGACTTTACTCGTTTGCTTGCATTCCTCACTTCCGTTTCTCTTTTTGTGCACTGATTCGTTTAAGCTGAACAACCAATCAGAGTGATTTCTCTCACGATTCGGATTTTGTTCAGTGTTATTTTCACTGTTCAAACATAGTTTTAGGCCCAACCATGTAGTTCTTTCCTAAACCAAACTGTAGTGTTTTTTTTGCCTGAATCTGGCGTGACACCAAGGGGCGTGATGACACCGAGGGGCGTGATGACACCGAGGGGCGTGATGACACCGAGGGGCGTGATGGCACCGAGGGGCGTGATGGCACCAAGGGGCGTGACACCAAGCATCAAGGGGCCTGTCAAAGCGGTGGTGTGTGATGAGTTGGGATGAGAACGTGTTTGACCACCTGTTATCGTGTGATCCAAGTTCCAGAGGAAGACAGTGAGTTGTGGATGAAAGTCCTGGCCAAAGCTAGTAAGTGATAAAAAAAGATACATTATTTCTCACTCATATGGGTTTCTATTTCGATACACAGTGTATGGTGGGGTGAATCAAAGTTTGGCTTCCTGATGAAGGGAAATGTTTGCCCTGCTCACCCTGTGAAGACCAGGTCAAAGACAAGCAGCCTCCAGAGCAAGAGCTTTTTCCAGATTTGATTCAAGAAATTGATCTGATTAAAGTGAGAATAGCTTAATTCCTGGCCCACTGTACCTACATACAGTATATGTATGACCTATGTTAGATTATCAGAAATGAGAAGCAGTGAATGTCACAGTTGACTCTTATTGAGCCACAAGATGGCAGCAGATGTATTGAAATTAGAGCTGCAGCAGACCTAGAGTTCTCTGGCAGTTTGTTCCAGATATGTAGTGCACAATGAAAATTAAATGAAAGCTGCTTCTCCATATTTAATGTGTTCATCTAAGTCCAAAGATGGCCATCACAGACCTGTGGTGTACAACAAAGGACTCCACTGTCTAGACCTGTGCTGGAGCTGATCCCAGCTGACATTGGACGAAGGCGGGGTACACCCTGGACAGGTCTCCAGACTATCACAGGGATAAAAAAAAAAAACTAACATTGACTAACACTAACATTTTTCTTTTTTCCCTGTTAAAAGGATTTTTATTGTTACATTTTTCCTTATCCGATGAGAGGGTCGTACTGTAAAGGACAGAGGGTGTCATATCCTGTACAGATTGTGAAGCCCCCTGAGGCAAATTTGTGATTTTGGGCTATACAAATAAAATGTAATTGACTTGACTCTCGTCCATGAGTACATGCACGCTTCCTTCTGCGTGGTGATACGGTTGGCTGGTGTACTTCGGTAGAAAGAAATAGTTCCTACATGAAACTGCTCACAACACAGTCTGTGGATTATTTTGAGTAACCGGGTCATGATTTCTAGAAAGGGACATTGCTGTTGAGTTTTCAAATGTTTTTTTTGGTGCTTTGAGCACCATAAGCCGAGTGCCATTTAGTTCCATTATATTGGAGAGAAGACAGAGATCTCTACGGCTCACACCAGAACAATCTAGATTGATAAATAGCTCTACTACTGTCCCTTTAAAGCTTCAGTACACAAATATTTTTTGGCATCATTGGACAAAAATTCCATAATAACCTTTCAGCATATTGTAATTCAAGTGTTCTGAGAGAAAACTAGACTTCTGCTCCTCCTCATGGCTCTGTTTATAGGCTTTAGAAAATCTAGCCTAGGTCATTTCAGAGAGAGAGCGTTCCTATTGGCTGTGCTCCGGCTGGTGGGCGCTGTTTGGTATTTCCTCAACTGATCTCAAATGGCTACTGGGTCACAAACTTTCTCATTTCACAGCTAAACAGGTACTGTACTACAAGATGTTTCTGAAAACATTTGAGGTTCACGAGTGAGAGAGAGAGAAGCCATTAGGAGCACCGGAGGACACCGGAGGACACCGGAGGAAACCGGAGGACACAGAGGAACATGATTTTTTTCAGGTTACCTGTCTCATGTTCTACTGTCAGGATATAGTGACCGTTTTATAATAATAACTTGTTTTTAATCATATTTGCTCCAGTTTTGCGTACTTCAGCTTTAAGGAGAGTGTCAGGGAGAGTTTTTTCAGATAGAAAAAAAAACATGTTGATTAGGCGTTCTTTTCCTTAGTATTGTCAAAAAAATATAAATTAGGGCTGTCTAACGCAAATTCGTTTTAAAAATGTTTTTTAACGCATTATTGCAACTTGCGATTTTGCAATTTTAAAGCTAGAGTGAAGATCTTGGTATCATATAAAACTAGATAACCTAAGGAACCCATTGGTACCAACCATGTCATACTAGTTTGTAGTGAAGAAAATTTTGGCAAGGAAAAACTGTCATGTCCATTTTCAAAGGGGTCCCTTGACCTCTGACCTCCAGATATGTGGATAAAAATGGGTTCTATGGGTACCCACGAGTCTCTCCTTTACAGACATGCCCACTTTATGATAATCACATGCAGTTTGGGGCAAGTCATAGTCAAGTCAGCACACTGACACACTGACAGCTGTTGTTGCCTGTTGGGCTGCAGTTCTCCATGTTATGATTTGAGCATATTTTTTATGCTAAATGCAGTACCTGTGAGGGTTTCTGTACAATATTTGTCATTGATTTGTGTTGTTAATTGATTTCCAATAATAAATATATACAAACATTTGCACAAAGCAGCATATTTGCCCACTCCCATGTTGATAAGAGTATTAAATACTTGACAAATCTTCATTTAAGGTACATTATTTTTTTTTTACAGATAAAAAAATGTGTGATTAATCACGATTAAATATTCTAATGTGAATAGTAGCTAGTGACAGCTGGAGTGTAAATATTTAAAAATAAATATATATATTTTTTTGCCTAAAGTCGCTACATGTTGCAGGGGCGCCTCTGACATATTGGCAGTCTGCTAGTGGTTCCTGTTCTGTCACATGGATAAATAAAAGTTCTTATTTTGATGACTGAGGCAACAGCTCGTGTTATGAAAAGCACATTAATGTGATATTTATGTGTGTTTATCCACAATAGACATCAGAGGAACATATCACTGGAAAGAATAAGTGGTGCAGATTCCACCAGTAGCCAATATGCATAATAACCTGTGTGAGTTATTAAGAGAAGGGGTGTTTTATTCATTTTCTTTACACTAAATCGTTAATTAGGTAGAGCTAAACATGAATTATTGTCAGTGAACCAGTTGGGAGTGTTCTGCCTCAGCCCTCAGGCCCCCATCATGTCTCTGTCCGGCCCTGCACAGAGCCACAGGACACGCACATCCCAGCATGCCGCATGCAGCCTTCATAATAAAGCCGTGCGCCAGGAACCGGATAACCGAGATCAATGAAGGCTGGCAAAAGCTGAAACGAAACATGTCGACTTCAGGATATTGCGACAAAATCCTCTGTGCCGTAGGCTCCGATCCTCCCAGAACCTGAACCTGGACTGATCCTGGAGCCGCTGAAACACTATACATACAGTATGATGATGAATGTGTGTGGATGATGTGCGCGCATCCATTCTGCTGGGAGCGGAGAGGACACAAAATCACCATCGCATCTCTTCAATAATCTGCCTCTGAATACTACGGAGGAGAGGAGACAGGAGGAAAAGAGGGGAGAGGAGGAGAGGAGAAAGGAGGAAAGGAGAGGAGAGGAGAGGTCCAGGAGTGAAGGACGCCTCCATCGCGTCTCCGGATGGCTGCTCTGCTCCGTCCTCCTGACTGACCGGCCCGCTGAAGGACCGACAAGCCAAACCCACCGGTGGGAGAGACTATATAAAGCCCAGCAGCGGGTGTCTGTCACCAGATCATCATCATCATCATCATCATCCTCTCCCGACCTGGATTAATCCTTCTTCTGTGTTCTGAGGACATAGCATCCAGTCTGAGCAGCCATGTCTCACGGATGGGGATACGGACCGTCTAACGGTGAGGATGATCTCTCAGCATCATGTACAGTGTCCTAATGGAGGGTCAAGTGTCTCTGTAACAGGTTGGAAACATGCTGCTGCTGCTGCTACTGCTGCCCCACTCTCAACTCAGCTGTGCTTCATCAGTGCAGACAGTATAGCCTATATTGCAGTCCTTAATAATAAATGTCATTACTTTGATAATTTACATGACCACATTAACCTACTTAAGCTCACCTTCAGGGTAAAAGGTTGGTACAAAAGTGAATAATTCAATGTTAAACTTACTCCACTGGTTAAACAGCAAATATTGTTCTTTTTAAATCCATAGCTACATGTTCACACTCATGGGCCAGTTATACTCTGGAGGTTGTGCAAAACATATCACAAACTTCTAAAAACTATGAACTGAGTCCACACACACTGCATCATTAAATGTAATGCCAAGTAAAACATCTTTATTGCAAAACCTTTACTATTAATGGATTATAATTATTTTATTGGGAAATCATATGAAGGATCTGAGCATAGCTTCTAATAACGCAACAGAAGTGAGGAGAGAGAGAATAGAATTATTACTTATCAATGGTTCAATTTAAGGTACATTAATTGTATACTTTACTCAAGTACAATTGTGAGGTACTTGTGCTTTACTTCCATTTTACTTTCCATTCTCCATTTTTATTTTATTTTTTAAAGCTGGTTAAACTGTGATGCAGTAATTATACAATATCATAGTCAAAGAGGCCATTCTGCATATTGAATACTTTTACTTTTGATACTTTAGGTACATTTTTTCTGATAATCTTTCTGCAGTTTTTATAACTTTTTGTATTTGTGCAACACGGTACTTTTATTTAAGTAAATGATCAGAATATCACTGCTGAGGAAACTTGAGTAGATTTTGCATCTAGAATTTTTATTATTTTTCAACTGTGGTATCATGTGAAGGATCTGAACATTGCTTCTACTAATATAACAGAAGTGAGGATAGAATTATTGCTTGCTATCAGTGGTTCAATTTAAGATGATAGGACTCTACTTTGCTCAAGTACAGTTGTGAGATATTTGTACTTTACTTGAGTACTTCCATTTTATCTTTCCGTTCTCCATTTTTAAAAAAAATGCTGCTTAAACTTGAATGTAGTAGTAATAATACAATATCACACTGAAAAAGGCCATTCTGCATAATAAATACTTTTATTTTTGATACATTAACTTTGATTCTGTACTTCTACTTACTTTTAGTGAGTATTTGTGCACCGTGGTATTAATACTTTTATTTATGATTAATGATCTGAATATCACTGCTTCGTAAACTTGAGTAGATTTTGAATCTTCATTATTTTTCAACTGTGGTATCATGTGAAGGATCTGAATATGTGTTTCTGCACTTCTACCTGATAAAGGAAGGACAAGAGAGGTGAATTATTTTATTTTCATAGTGGAAAGGATGTGAAAGTGCCCCACATGCAGAACATACTAGAATGGGACAAAGCCCTTGCTACTAACATATACTTATTTCCTATTTAATATTGTAATATGTACTTGTAGGACCTGACAAATGGGAAGAAGAATACCCTGTGGCTAACGGGGTCAGACAGTCTCCCATCAACATTGTCCCCAAGGAGGCCCGGTATGACCCCTCTCTGAAGCCTCTCAAACTCAAGTATGACCCCTCCAACTCCAGCGGCATCCTCAACAACGGACACTCCTTCCAGGTGGACTATGTGGACGACACTGACAGTTCCAGTAAGCACAGCTCAGCTCCTATAGTGTTAACACATAACGTATACATGCATTCACCCATGCACATCTGTAATCTTAGTTGACCTTATTTACATGTTCGTACAGCTGTTGCAGCAAATATTGTTTTCCTGCAACAGCTGCAACAACAAATATATTATATTTGATTGTATTATATTATATTATAATATATTATTTCCAGTAAGTGTTAGTATTACAGTAGTAAACTTTATCTGACTCTCTTGTTTACGCCGCCACCCTGCTGTGCAGTATGTAGTGTAGCAGATAAGAGCGTATCTGGAGGTCAACAGGATATCTGCACCACCTCACCCTGCTGCACTAACACTGCTTATCCAACAGTGCAAATCATGCAAGCATATCAATATGAACTGAATCAATTAAATATGACTTAAATTGTTATTATTTATGAAACATAAAGAAACAACATAGAATGTACAAAACTGGGTTTGTTACAGCACCAAATATTGCCCAATATTGCAGCAGCAATGGTGGTAAAACAGAAGCTAGCATGAACAGCAAGATACCATCATAGACTGTATATATATAAGTGGACGTAGTCACCGTGACATCACCCACTGGTTTTTGGTCTGCTGTTTGTAAGCCTTGAGCATTTTTAGCCGTTGCCATCTTGGTTTTTTGCAACCAGAAGTGACACGAGAGGGTGGAGCTAAGTACAACCGAACGCTGAATAAGACCTTTTTAGGTGACCCTAAATGTTATAATTGACTTTCATGAGGTGAAAATCCTCCGTGAAAACTCCCAGACTGGACAACGCCGTGGTAGCGATCTGTCAATCACAAGGTAGCCACGCCCTAAAGCATCCCCGGCTTTATGGTCTATTTGACTGAAATTTCAACTCTCCAAACCACCAGTGGAGACTGTCCTCCCCCAAAAAACAACCCCATAGGTCGTTTGTACAAGCAGTTTATTGCGACCCATATTTATGTTTATTGTTAGGCGGTGACCTCTAGTGGCCGTAGTAATTATGATGGGAGCGAAAAGGAGGAAGTCAAGTATTAAAGAGTGAGGAGGTTGCTGTGGATGGATGGTCAAACAAACACAGGACTTTCACCCAGGAGGCCGCTATTCGTGTACTGTGTGTAACAAAAAGTCAACATTGAGTTATTTTAACTTCCGTACATAATTTAACTTACGTAGTGTACTTAAACCTGCAGTAGGCAGTATGTTTTTGGCATCATTGGGCAAAAGATTCCATAATTACCTTTCCGCATATTGTAATTCAAGTGTTCTGAGAGAAAACTAGACTTCTGCTCCTCCTCATGGCTCTGTTTTCAGGCTTTAGAAAATGTAGCCTGTGACAGGAGACTTTGACCAATCACAGGTCATTTCAGAGAGAGAGCGTTCCTATTGGCTGTACATTCAACGGAGGCAGCTCAATATCAATATTCTGTTACTGTAATGCCTATTTCTCTCCTCAAATGTTTTCAGAATCATCTTGTAGTGTACTGTTTAGCCGTAAAATGAGAAAGTGTGCTCCGGCTGGTGGGCGGTGCTTGGTATTTCCTCAACTGATCTCAACATGGCGGATCAGTGCTGCACAGTTTGACTGTTTGATCATGGTTTTGCGAGTGATTGACAGGTGCTCAGAGAAGGCAGGCTCCGGCTTGGCTCTGATTGGTTGTTTTCCTCCGGTCTGTGAAATCTTGCGGATGCCGTTAGGAGCACTGGAGGACACCGAGGAACATGACATATAAACATTTTTTTCAGATTCAATGTCTCATGCACTACTATCAGGATATAGTGCCGATTTATAAAAATAACAGTTTTTTAATATTTACTCCATTTCTACCCACTGACTTATGTCGCATACGTAACAGGTTAACTTTTGTACATAATTTAAGTTACGTAACAAACATACTTATTTTAACACAAACCATGATCTTCAAACCTAACCAAGTAGGCCACTTTTGTTGTTCAAACTGCGACCAGCATAACCATGTGTTTAAAACGGCAACGGTTACGTTGAGGTTCGAGGACATTTCGATCTCCTGCCACAGGTAGGAGCACTAATTTAGGAAACACTCCTGTGGGTCGTATAAGAGGGTAGGAACTAAATGACCTGTATGTGGTCAAATGGGTTGGAGGACTTGTTGCATCAGAGTTATTTTCTCAGACTTGATGAAGCTCCTACAGTGCCACTAAAGGCATTATACAACTGTATATTCACAGGCTGCAGTAGTAGGCTACTAACCATGACCTTTACTGACCTTCAAATGGAGTGCCACTTTAAGAGATGTCACAATGGTGGACATACTCCACTTCACTGATAGATGGTGTCTTGAAGGTGAAGTTTCACAGAACATGGTTCTCTGTGTTCTCTGGCTAGAATAAAGGAAATATACCATTTGAATTTGCACCTATGATTGAGAGAACCAATGAAACCATGCTTTGATGAACAGGAGCACTGCATAGATTTACTTCATTGTTGGTGTTAAATCAGTTTTTTCCCTGAGTGTGTCTCTAATGATGCTGTTGTTTTGTTCTAACCAGCCCTGACGGGTGGTCCTATTTCTGGAACGTACCGTTTGAAGCAGTTTCATTTCCACTGGGGAGCCAGTGATGACAGAGGCTCCGAACACACTGTCAATGACATCAAGTTCCCCTGTGAGGTAAGACTGAAGCTACTATTGCGTCTGCTTACAACTACCACATACAGTACAGTCACCATACAGGTCTTCACTTCATGTTGTGGAATAAACGGCTAGGTTGTGTGGTGGTGGTACTATCCTGTCTTTGTCAAGAGAGGCTTACATAACAAATGTGAAAGTAACACATCTGTTTATAATGGTTCTTTTTATTTTTCATACACAGTATTTTTCAAAATCACAGGGGATTGGGAAGAGGACAGACACTGAAATCATTAATTCTGTCTTCCTTTGAGGAATGTCTGGGGTTTACATTCCACAATTAAAAACAACAGTGGGTGATTAATTGGTTGGTTGATACCAGTATCTTTAGTCCCAATATATTAAAATATATCTATTTTTAGGCCAATGAATGAATAAATGAAGAACTTACTGCTTGCAGTGTGAAGAGGCTTTTAAGAGAAGAGCTTCATGTGGGGACACATAATTTATAGATAAACACATAAAAACTTAAAAGACTCATGACCTGACTGTGGCCCTGCCACGAGGAAACTACGGCCGAAATGATATTCTCTGCATCAGTAAGGGTCTGCGTGACCTAAATGTCATCATCAGAGGGTGTATATGCTTATGGTACGTGTCTACAGCCTCCGTCCTGTCCACGCTTCCCATTCATTGTCTATATAAGCAGCCGTGTAATGCATTCTGGTAGCATGGTGGTGCAATTCGAGAGATGGGGTGTCACGTTGGCCGCTCTTCATTTGCATAAAGTTGAGGTCTAGGCTACTTTATGCAAATCAGGGGCATCCGGTGCGACTTGCCGCCTCTGGAAACTCCCTAGAAACTTTTAAACTAACCGTTGTCGATCCAAAATAAAGACAGATTCAGCAACTGCATGGTTAACTGTTTTCAGAATCACATTTCGATGAACTCGTTATGTGATATAAGAGAAGAAAGATTCCAAACGAGCGGCCATGTCGGTTACGGGGGCAAATGTTCACCAAATCAGGTGCTGAGTACCTTGGGTCTAGTGGCATTCCATCAAGCGTCCAATGCTGCGAAGCGTGGCGATCCCTCGTGACAAAAAACGTCCATGTGGACACGTACCATTAGGCTCTGTGCGAACGTCCATGTACCGCCAATTTGTGACTGCACGGACTTGTCCATTCGGCCACTACACTACAAGTATGTGTAGAAAGTAGTATAAATGGAACTACTGACCACTGATTTCTACATCATCTTATATTATCTTCAATAGGTAAACCAGCCATTTCAAAGAGATATATGTTTGATGAATCACAGCTTTGTTTTATGCATGTGGTACTGAAAATATATACACATGTTAGAATGCAAGAAAGAAAGCAAGTTTAAGGCACTTCAGCATTGACTTCACTTTTCAGACCTCAAGATTTAAGGTAGCCCACTGGTCAACCATAAATCAACCTTAACCAAGGCTTAAAGAGCAAGGAATGTGGTCCAATAAAGTTATCACAAATGCTCCTCCATCTCTATTCTTTCACACGTTTTTTGGACCTTTCATAGCACAAAGACTTGCCGAACATAACAGAGGCTTGACATCGCTTGCAATTGGCTGTCTCTTCAGATCACTGTCTTATTATTTGTATTGAGCTATTGCTTATGTTCAGTTTAGGATAAGATGACACACCGTCTGTAGCCGGTGCCTTAAAAGTCAAATGTTGCCTCTTTTTTCTTGTTAGCTTCACCTGGTGCACTGGAACACCAAGTACCCCAGCTTTGGAGAGGCAGCCAGCCAGCCTGATGGACTCGCAGTGGTCGGGGTCTTTCTCAAGGTGAGTCATCACAGAAGTCTGTGACTGCTCTGCAGACCAGGGGTGGGAAGGTGCTTTAAGTATTCATGCCCTCCAAGGGATTATGTAATAAAAATAATGAACAGTGTATTTGAGTATTGTAAATTCAGCTGTGTGTGTCTGTGTTGTGCTCCAGATCGGTGCTGCCAACCCCAGGCTTCAGAAAGTTCTGGATGGCTTGGATGGTATTAAGACCAAGGTAAAAACAAGACTCCCAGAGGTCCCAAAACACTGTTTAGCTAAAGATAAATGTGCTAATACTGTCAATGAACAGCAAGTTATATGTTTGGGAAACTAACAACTCCATTGTCATGGTTAACAATGAGTAACAATGGCTTCCCTTTCTTCCACCCTTCCTTCCCTGACACCTGCAGGGAAAGCAGACCACCTTTGCTAACTTTGACTCAAAGACTCTCCTTCCTGGTTCTCTGGATTACTGGACCTATGATGGCTCTCTGACCACGCCTCCCTTGTTGGAGAGTGTCACCTGGATCGTCCTCAAGGAGCCGATCAGTGTCAGCCCTGCACAAGTAGGCTACTTAACTTGCTTCACATACTTACTCGCTTTACCTACATATAATCAAAATGAGTAATTCCACCTATTAAATTACACATTTTGTGAATTAGCGGGGCAGTTAAGCATTGCAATTGTGCATTTTGCGATAAAAGCAACACATTTGGCACAGATGTAGGTTTATGTATACGTTATGAAAAGATTTAGATATCGGGGCGCTGCAAATTTGCCCCCTGAGGGCCGTGGTAGCCATTTTTCGAAATATTCCTAAATGTTGCAGAAAACAGATTTTATGACTCTTGAAGATTTCCAAGGTTTGTTAACGCTGATTAGATCAGATGTCAGAAGATCACAGGCATGTTTTTCCCCCTCTTTATTTTTCAATGGTGCTTTTTAAAAACTCTTTAACTGAGAAAAATGAGAAAACCAAATAAAAGGAGCACGTCATTTCAAGGTCAAACTTCACCCCCTTGTTTTCAGAAATTCAGTTGTTGCAGCAGTACAAGGACATAAATAAAATACAGATATGTTTAGAAGGTAAAATAAATAACTAATAGGTGGTACATTAACTAAAATAAGAATAGAATAAAAACAGAAACTATACAAGAGCATTTGGAGACAAATGTCATGGTAAAGTGAGTGGTGCTGATGATGTGACAGTGGTGTGATTAATAGCAGCAGAGTCAACAAGGCTATGTAAGCAGTGTACACCAGACTAATAATATATGATATGATTAATAAAATATATTTATTTAATTGAATAAATAAAGAAATTAATAAATAGGGAAAATAATAAAAACAGGAATAAATGTAAACAGAAAAGGATTAATTGGAGAATAATTGAATATGGAAATAAATTAATACAAAATGAGTAATTTGTCAAATGAATAAATACATTTTATTTATTTATTTTTCCTATTTTGTGCTTATTTATTTATTAATGTACACATGTATTGATGATTGAGCCTTTCATTACTACAGTTCCTTCTTCATTATTTTAGTTATTTATTTATTGAGTCATTTATTTATTCATTCATTCATTTCTGTATAACAGAATAAAGTAACAAATGTATGCAGTATTGAACTTCAGTTAGAAAGCCAAACGTTGAAACAACTGAACTGAAGCCACAGCTGGATTACAAACTAGATATGACTTAAATACATAGCTAGGAAGGTCAAATGTTGTGAATGTTTCAGTGCAATTATATAGTACGTGTGTCTCTATGTGCATGAACGTGCACTGCAGTAGCTGGTGTGTATTTGTGGCAGTCCTAAATACAGACCTTTTTCTTGGCAGCCCACCTGCTGGTATGTGGGTTGGACATGCTGCTTCGACACGGCTTTTCAATCATGTAGTCTGGTGAGATTGCTGCTGAATTCCCAAGTGGAAGCTGAAAGTGTTCAACTTCGAATGAGAACATAAAAGGCGTGAAGTGTTCGGCCTCAGGGAGTCTGAGAGATCAGAATAAAGATTCAGTCAATTACTGCAGAACTCCTCATACGTTTACAGTATTTTCAAACACCTTCATACAGACTTTGATTTGGTAATCATCTCATTAAAGCTTCCGTAGGCAGAACGTTTTTGGCATCATTGGGCAAAAATTCCATAATAACCTTTCAGCATATTGTAATTCAAGTGTTCTGAGAGAAAACTAGACTTCTGCTCCTCCTCATGGCTCTGTTTCCAGGTTTTAGAAGATCTAGCCTGTGACGGGAGACTTTGACCAATCACAGGTCATTTCAGAGAGGAGAGCATTCCTATTGGCTGTTCATTCAATGGAGGCAACTGTCAATCATTCGCGAACTCCGGTCAAACGGTCAAACTAGGCAGCGCTGATCAAATATGGATCAATATTCTGTTTGGTCGGAGTTTGCGAGTGATTGACAGTTGCTCAGAGACGGCAAAGGTCAAGAGTGTCAGGATATCATGCTTTAGAGCAGGGTGTGTCTGAGCCTGGAGGGCCTTGTGTTTCACTTAGATTACACTGTCTGCCTGTATCTCCAGTGGGCAGTCTGCTCTCTATCTCCTTACATGATTAACACTGCCCCACTGTACCTTCATGAGGCCCGTGGGCTTTTCCCTTAAAGGGTTAATGCTCAGTTTTACCTCTTTAGATAAATAATAGATGTAGCCTACAACTATATGTGTTTATATGAAGAAATATTTCCTTTCTGCAAAGTAGAAATGAAGCCACGGATAATAAAATAGAGTGCAGAACATACTTTGTTGTGTAGTGCAAGCATTGCTGAGAGAGCCTGCTGAGGGAAATTAAATCAAGCTCACCAGCTAGCTAAAGGCTAAATGGCTCCCTGAGGAGATGTTGTTTACGCCACACTGCTGCTTTAGTCGTTTCACTCTCACACACACACACACACACACACACACACACACACACACACACACACATGCAGCCAGGTGTTTGACAGTCACCATTCCCCCCTAACATGTACACTTGGTTCCAGTAGCTCAGTATTCAGAGATTTGATTTGCAGAGGGAAATGAAAACTGTTTCAATTGTTGGATAATTCCCTTCATACATAATGTGCAATACGGGACTCAGTGTCAGTAGGGCGGTGTTTTGCACCACCATGTGCACGTGGGAGATAACAACTACAGCAGGAGGCCCTGTATAACACTGGATTGATGACATACTGGAAGAAGTAAAGCAGCTCATTGCATTCAATTCCACATTTCTTCTAATTTAACATGATCTAGGTAATGTTCCCCTGTAGTACTAGAGCAAACAGTATTTGCACTTTGATTTGGCCCACTGAGGTTACAAGAGCTCATCGGGATGTTTCATCATTTTTTTTCTAATACAACACTCAGGGGCAAATTTGCAAAGAATGGACTGCGGCCGCTGATGGCACCATGAATTGCGCATCACTTGCAACTGCCATCTGCCCCGTCTCATGGTCCGATTCACAAAAGATATTATGCTAATGATGTTACAGCGCAGAGTCAGGGAGTCAGCCTGAGCCAGACACATGCTGAGACGATACAAGCTCAGGTTATATAGACCGGGCTCTGGTCTGACTCTGGCTCATTTAACTCCTCTCCTTTCACTGTGACAATGAACACATATGCAAGTTTGTGAAATAATACATCATTAATGAGGAAAATATTTATTACATTCTATTATTTTATTCATTTTTTTTAGACATTTGAGTGGGGCTGCAACTAACGATTATTTTTCATTGTCGATTAATCTTTTCTCGATTAATCAATTAGTTGTTTGGTAAAATGTCAGACAGTGTTTCCCAAAGCCCGAGAAGACGTCCTCAAATGTCTTGTTTTGTCCACAACTCAAAAATATTCAGTTTACTATCATAGAGGAGTAAAGAAACCAGAAAATATTCACGTTGAAGAAGCTGAAATCATGGGGATATTAGCTATAGAGACCAAAACTGTTTTTTTTGTACCAGACTGTAAACATGTTTATTACTACTGTAAAGTTGGTCATTCTAACATGGGGGTCTATGGGGATTGACTCCCTTTTGGAACCAGCCTCAAGTGGCCATTTGGTGAACTGTTTTTGTC
Organism: Sebastiscus albofasciatus; assembly: GCA_916701655.1. Lineage (NCBI taxonomy): Eukaryota > Metazoa > Chordata > Actinopteri > Perciformes > Sebastidae > Sebastiscus > Sebastiscus albofasciatus. Next base: position 46,241 of record CAKAOI010047779.1, read on the forward strand.
ACCTCTGTGTTGGCTTCATTCTTCAGCCCTGGAGGTTCCCGCTTGGTGTGAACAGCCTGTAAGGGTATGGCCCTTTGCAACAGACTGGCAAAGCAGCAAGGCAGATCCATCATGCTATCAAACAGATTGCAAGAGCTGCATGAGTACAGAGCCCATTCCAGGACACAGGTTCATTGAATTAAATCAAAGACTGTATATAAGAAGTGGACACAGTCACCGTGACATCACCGACTATGGTTTTGAGTCCTTGAGTTTGGCGTTTTGAAATCGCCATGTTGGTTTTTGGCCTTTGCCATCTTGTTTTTTGCAACCATACGTGACACTAAAGGATGGAGCTAAGTACAACCGGAAAACATTTCCAGGCGACCAAAAATTGTATAATTAACTTCCATGAACTGAAAACACACTATGAAAGAGTTTAAGTTCTAAGACAAAAACACAGACCACTCCCAGACTGGACAACTCCATGGTAGCGACCTGTCAATCACAAGGTAGCCCCGCCCTAAAGCATCCCCTGCTTTATGATCTATTTGACTCTAAATGGGACCATAATTTACTAAATGAAAGTCATTCTGTATTGAAGAAGACTTGAAACTAGCAATTGAGACCATAAACTCATGTTTACAATGTTTACTGAGGTAATAAATCAAGTGAGAAGTAGACTCATTTTCTCATAGACTTCTATACAATCAGAGGAGTCGCCCCCTGCTGGCTGTTAGAAAGAATGCAGGTTTAAGGCACTTCAGCATTGGCTTCACTTCTTAGACCCGGAGGATGCAGCCTGATTTAAACTCCAACACCTCCCATCTGACACCTGTCATTTGGTAATTCTACTGTCCTGTCGGTGATGATGGGTTTATACAAGTTAGAAACATATGATATTCCAGTTAATGCAAACATTCAATTTCAGCTACTGCTAATGTGACCATGTGTCCGTGGAAACCAGACCTTAATCATCTTCCTCCTTGTCTCTTCTTCCTCATTAGATGGCCAAGTTCCGCAGCCTCGTCTTCACCGCAGAAGGAGACGCTCCATGCTGCATGGTGGACAACTACCGACCTCCTCAGCCTCTGAAGGGCCGTCAGGTCCGCGCCTCCTTCAAATGAACCCTCCTTCATCTTCATAGCTTCCTTGCCTCCCCTTTCTCATCCTTCCCTCCTTTTCCTGAACCTTCTTACTCCCATTTTTTTCTCTCCATGCAGTCTTTACTCAGCTTATATTAGCCCTATTGACTTGAAAACACAGTACAGCTTACACTTTCCATGACATAGACTAACTGGATGTATCTTGAATTAAGGAACTTTGAGTATTTTTTTAAGCTTTGACGCTATTAAGACCCCATTTACACTTGTCATTTCAAGTGTTCCTATCCAGATCAAATCCAGATGATATTTAAGGGACTTTGATTTACACTGATATGTGTCTCTGGTGGTCAGATCACAAATCTGATTACAATCCATCTAACCCAGGGTGGGAGATAGGGAGGTGGTGCACCTCAATCTGTTTGGACACATGAAGTAAGAGTGTAAATGGGGTCATAGATTGTGCATGTGTGTGCCACTCATACAATATTATATACACATTTTGTCTGCCTTGTCACAGAAAAGGGTAGCCTAAGAATTTTAGTCTATATCAGCTAACACAGGTAGCCTACTAATGGAGCAGGGATCTACTGAAATTGTCACAAATACTAACAATGGGACAGGAATTCTGGCCCCTGATCTCTTTTTGTTTTTCTCTGGCCTCACTATAACTAATAATTTAATCTATTTTCTTATTCATAGTGTCTATTGATGTCTGCTTTATCCTATACAGACATTCTAAAAGTAGAAGTTTTGTTTGTGTTATTATAGGAAATTGTAATATGTATAACAATTTCAAACAACAATAATGTACTTTTTGTTAGCACTAATGCATTGAAGTAAAAAATAAAGACAAACTACTGAGGCAGCTGTATATTATAGGATGATGTGTGCTATTTAAGCAGTATCCGATGTGGATGTAGGCCTAAATTACAAGCAGGGATATTTATCAGAAATAAAAAATAATAATCATTTCTCCATACTTTTTAATATATGAATAATATGCTTTGCCTTTTCTGAAAGCCTTCATCGACTATCTGAAGCTTCTTTGCTTCTATGCATTCCATTGTGTTGTGACTTGTGCTGCAGACAGCTGCTCAGATTGTTAAAAATGTTTTTATTGATGCCTCATTTTGTCACAAAGTGATCGTGCTGAGTTTGGGGCCTTTTTCAGTGTTAACCATACAGCTGTGCACTGTGGCCACCACCCATCAGCTGGCACTTTTATACACGTAGGTTTTTAGACTTACGATCACCTCATGATGGTATTGCTATGGAATGTTCCAGTATGTTGTGAAAGACAGTCCTACTTAGTATTGGCTGATGTTACAGCCTGAGACCATGTCCACACTAATTTTGTTTCTATTGGGCTTCCATCCAAATGGAGCTTTTTTGGGCAAACATTTTCCCAGAACCCCACTGAGACATCTACATAACTGTGGTCATGACTCAACTCACTCTATCAGTGGCTCAACAGTATAAGTGTCACTCCATTTTTTTATAAAAAACTATGACAACTGAACTACCTATCACCACAGTGCATTAAACATCGCCTTTAAGACTTGTGTAAGACAGAGCTGTTAAGTTGGAAAGAATTGGAAAGTTCACTTTATGACTCTACATTACCACCCGCTACACTATCATCATAGACTGTTTCATTAAATTCTTAATCATTACTCCATCTAACTAAACTGAGATCAATGGCAGATATTCATAAGAGACCAGCACAATGTTACTTATTAGCTTTTATATCAATGTTATAAAACAATCAGTTTTCAGAGTGTGGCTTTAGTGAAACTGCTGTAACCTTTTTAAAGTGTGTCATTCAAATCTGCTGTCACATTACAGATGGAAAAAAAATGTTTTTTTGTGAATCTTTCATGTCATAATGAAAAAATAATTTTATCAATAAAAACTCATAACTTGCAGATGTCTCAAATTGTCCTTCTTTTTCACAACTCCTCATCAAGTATTAACATAAATTTGATTTTCAAATTACAGGACTGTTGGACAGCATGAAACGTGATCAATACTAGCTGACGTGAATGAACTATTAAAACTAATTCCTGAAGACCTCTCTCCATTTTTCTCTGATAGATGGTTAGAATGCCAAGGCGACTTGTTTTGTTTCTGGTTCGCAACCACTACTTCTTCTTCTCTATTTACTGGCAGATTACAGCCATGCATAGCCTATAGCAGCAACTTCTGACCAAACTGCGCTGTAGCCGAGTTTATTCGCTCACATATCTTTTTTGCGACATTTCAAAAGTTTGCTTAAAATTCACATTTGACAAATGAATGTAAACACAGCTATGATGAGCATGTTAGCATGCTAATGTGAACATTTTGCTCAAAGCAAACTGTGTCCTGTTGCGTACAGTGCATTAAAGGTGCAGTATGTAGTATTTGGCGGTATCTAGAGGTGAGGTTGCAGATTGCAACTAACTCCTGTGTGCCAAGGAGAACCGCGGTGGCCGACATGAAAATGCAAAAACATGAAAACTCGAAAACTTGAATGGCCCTCTCTCGAGTTATCTAGAGCTAGAGTATCTAGAGTGGTTTGTCCGCTCTGGGCTACTGTAGAAACATGGCGGTGCAACATAGCAGACTCCGTGAAGAGGAGGAGATATAAACGGCTCATTCTAAGGTAACGAAAACATGAAAACATACTTGTGAATATTATATTCCATTTCTGCCATTAGACCAACACATTGGACCTTTAAAGCTGAAGTAGGCGAGATTGGAGCAAATATGATTAAGAAAAGTTATTTTTATAAAACAGTAACCTTAAAAAAATCATGTGCCTCTGTGTCCTCCGGTGATCCTAACGGCATCTGCAAGATTTGACGTACCGGAGGAAAATAACCAGTAAGAGCTGATCTGAGGGCTGCTATCCAGCTGCCGTCTATGAGAGCCGGCTGTCAATCACTCGCTAACTCCGACCAAACAGTCAAACTAGGCAGCGCTGATCAAATATGAATCAATATTATGTTACGTTGATACCTATT
>CAKAOI010047779.1:50350-100731 GCA_916701655.1 Sebastiscus albofasciatus
ACTGTTTCATTAAATTCTTAATCATTACTCCATCTAACTAAACTGAGATCAATGGCAGATATTCATAAGAGACCAGCGCAATGTTACTTATTAGCTTTTATATCAATGTTATAAAACAATCAGTTTTCAGAGTGTGGCTTTAGTGAAACTGCTGTAACCTTTTTAAAGTGTGTCACTCAAATCTGCTGTCACATTACAGATGGAAAAAAATGTTTTTGTGAATCTTTCATGTCAATGAAAAAATAATTTTATCAATAAAAACTCATAACTTGCAGATGTCTCAAATTGTCCTTCTTTTTCACAACTCCTCATCAAGTATTAACATAAATTTGATTTTCAAATTACAGGACTGTTACTTAATAAGGGACTGTTTGTAACTTCTTACACAAAGAAGTTACAAACAGCTCGCGTGTGGCTACGCTGTTCAGACTCAGACTCCAACACAAACTACACGGAAGCACCAAAGCCGCAAAGTTATATTTAGTGAAGTCCGTCTTGCAAAATAGTGTTAACTCTTCCTGCTTCGGCCTCCCGATCGTGGTCGGAGGACGCGCGGGAGATTTGACGTACCGGAGGAAAATAACCAGTAAGAGCTGATCTGAGGGCTGCTATCCAGCTGCCGTCTATGAGAGCCGGCTGTCAATCACTCGCGAACTCCGACCAAACAGTCAAACTAGGCAGCGCTGATCAAATATGAATCAATATTATGTTACGTTGATACCTATTTCTCTCCTCAAATGTTTTCAGAATCATCTTGTAGTGTAACTGTTTAGCTGTAAAATGAGAAATTTGTGTATTTTTTGATCTGTCAATCAAACTAAAGAGAGCGAAACTAACTGAAGGCGAAAACATTGCCGTACTTTACACATTCAGTGTCGTTCTTTGCTCTTCTTTCAATGAAGAAATACTCTCCAGTTCTGATAGAACTGATGCTACTGGAACATCTAGATTCACCTCTTCAGGAGCCGCTATTGTTGTTTACGAACAGTCGCCACTCATACAACTATGAATTAATATTCTATTTTAAATCAACTGTGAAACAGTACTGCAACATTTGAGAGGGGGGCGAGTGGTATTGGCTTGTGATGGCCTTATGTAACAATGTTTGGCTGTTTGTTGGTGAGTCCTTTGTTTGAGTTCCCATCATCACGAACCATTAGCTGGATGGTCTTTGTTAGACATTTGGCCATTAAACAGTCTCTGACAGTCTCTTTCAGTGTCACAGCTGCAGTGATGGACGGGAGGGGGACATGATGACTGAGACTTAAAGGTCCAGTGTGTAGTATTTAGGGGGATCTTTTGGCAGAAATGGAATATAATATCAATAAGTATTTTTTCACCTGAAACTAAGAATCATTGTGTTTTCGTTACCTTACAACGAGCATCCCTTACAAAGGGAGCAGGTCCTCTTCATGGAGCCAACCACCATGTTTCTAAAGTGGCCCAGAACAGACAAACCAAACACTGACTCTAGACTGGGACATTCATGTGTTCACGTTTTTGGCGTCGCAACCGTAGTTTCAGTTGGTTGTAATCTGCAAACTCACCGCTAAATGCCCCCAGATCCTACACACTGGACCTTTACAAAGAGACAAAACCACAAATACTGTTTTTTTTTGGTCCTGTTAAAGGGGACATCAAGGCCGGCTAAAGGCATATGCCATATAGGCGGTCACCTGGGGCGCCACCATTTGCGGGCGCTGGTCGCCCTCTAAAAATATATATATATATATATATATATATATATATATATATATATATATATAAAAAAAGTGGAAAAGAAAAATGGCAGTGGTTGCCCTTCCTCATTTTCTGTACAGAGGTAACCAATGACAGATAAAGAAAGAAATACATTTTCGCCCCCATAGCTCTTGTAGTGAAACTGACTAAACACTTTTAAGCCAACAATATCAGGGACCAATTGTTTATTTATATTATAATAAATACATTTATTTGTGAAAATAAAAATCAGAATTTTTGTCTTAAAACTAGGGTTAGGGTTCAGGGGGGTTGGACCCTAATCCTAACCCTAGAGTGGCAGCGGTGGAGGGCCTCCAAATCCAAATTTCACCTGGTCCTAGTAGACATATCATGACAAACTCACTTTTTCAGTCCTTGTGCTCATCATAACATTTGGGTATCTGGAGTTCCTACCAGCCCACAAACTGTGAAATAAGACAACCCAGTCAGTTTTTTTGTGAGCTGTTTAGATCAGAAAACATTTGATTCAACAAGCCAATCAAATTTGGCTCCTCTTCCTGTGTCACATTCAGGCTCATTAGAACATACCGTCCAGACAGTGATTTTGGCCAGCATCGGACCGATACCGATACTCAGTATCAGATCGGTGGATCCTTAATCTGAACTACCTTACCTGTCAGAGATATTCAGACAGACATTGTGAGAAAAGTGATATGTTTTTTGAACATTAAAGCACATAAAGATAGAAACCTAAAACACAAGTATGAACCTGAAAATGAGCGTGACGTGTCCCCTTTAATGGTCCATCCTGTCTCCACTCTGTCCCTGTCCTTGTCCCCTCCTGTCTGAATCTGAAGAGGATATTAATGAGAGGACAGATGAGCCAGAATTGGCAGCAGCACCACGGAGCTACAAAAAATGGCTAACAATGCCATGTCCACTTCAAAGGCAAACTGGAGACGTCTACTGTGTGTGTCTGTGTGTGTGCGTGTGTGTGTATGTGTGTGTGTGTGTGTGTGTGTGTGTGTGTGTGTGTGTAGCGTGGCTGTCAGGATATGAAAGGGGCTTTGATGAATGTGAATGGGCTCTCTGCTTCACAGACTAGGCCAGTGTTTTAGAGAAAGAGAGACCACGGCAGACAGAGAGAGGAGAGAGAAACTGAAGATGGGATTTATGAACATGAGGGTTTGTGTTGTGATTGTAAACATGATTCTCGTTAATCTGCTGCTCCACAGATTCTGTTCTGCTTTGAGAGAGAGAGAGATGCATGACTAATCCTCTGTGTTAACTCCAAATATTATGTAATGAAAGGATTCCCTCACCAACTTCCTCTCTCTGGCACTACTGACACCCCTCCCCCCATCCCACAGTAACGTACAATGCCACTCTCTCCACGGCTGAGTGACAACAGTAACCATGACAACTGCATGTTCATATCATGAAATATAGAAAAGAGGGGGTGTAAAAAACAGCTTTTCCTTGTAACAGTTTGCAGGCTGACCTGAGCAGTGTGCCTATCTGGAAACAGAACATGCTCTTCCCGATGGGACCACACCTTGATTATTCTGATAGGGAATATCTCTGTGTGTGAATCAGTGCAAAACTGTGCTATAAGGTGTTTTTGGGTGTGCACGAATATGCACCAAAGTTGGCTATAGTGGGGGACATGGGAGCCATTTAAAGGCTTACATATCATGAAAAACCCCCTAGATCAGAAAACATGTGATTCAACAAGCCAATCAGATTTGGCCATGGATCTCAATATTTAATGCATGGAATATGAATGCACATTGATAAATAATTTTTCCAAGAGGCAGGATGGGTTGAACTTGATCCATTATGCATCACGCTGTCCTTTCTAAGCTTGTCATGTCTTTTTATCAGTGTACCATGGCTGCTTAGACCTGTTCTGAGGCAGATGCATCAAATGAGAGCTGTAAGAAATGTGTATAGAATCATCCTGTGATAAATATTGCTTTATACTTCTTTAATTCCACTCATTGCTTTGGGTTTTACTATCTACTTACACACTTCCAGTCAACAGCACCGTTTGAAACAGTGAGCAAGAGAAATGTAACCCCAGGTAACCATAGCAACATGAATGGCTTACTCACAAACTTTCCCTTGTGGTAAATGGCCATGGTATAGGTGCAATAATGCACTCCAGAAAATAATTTGACTTTGTGAAAGAAATATAAATAAATATAAAAAATAATACTAAAATAAGTAAATAAATAAAAAATTAAATGCAAAATTCAATAAATTAATTTTAAAATGAATAATAGTATATACATAAATACATAAAAGGGAAACAGAAGAGTAAATAAATAAGGAAATTAATAGAAAAAGAAAGAAAGAAAGAAGCCAATTAAAACATAAATATCAATTTATGTCAAATTTTATTAATTAATGTAGGGCTACATTCATTTTTAATATTACTTTTGCTACATTTAATGACATATTCATTTATGTATTTATTTACTGAGTCATTTATTTATTTATTCATTAATTTTTGATTTTGGCAGGTTCTGTCCTCCGTACTTTTCCTTGACCTTGATGGAAAGGATCATGAAAAAATCTCAAGGAAAGAAGTATCTATCTAATGAACGTGGCTTTTTGTTTATACGATATTTGCTGTTCATTAGGGATTCTGCCTAAAGCTGTAATCCTCTAAAAGAGTAGGGGAGGTTTCAAATGTTGATAAGGTGGTGCCTCCCCCCATCTTCCACTACCGTGTTGTTGTGTTCAAGAGGAAAGTTTTTTGTTATAGTTGCCCTAGAGGAAAGGGGGTCCTCAAAATTGTTAGCATTTATCCTCAGGAAATTATAAATATCCACAACAAATGTGGCCAAATGTGGTTTCTAGGTATCTTAATCTAGACCAAAGGGTTGTGACTGTATTGTCTGTGTGACTACACCAAATGGTATACATTTTTTAACACTGAAAAGCACCAGGAACATTTATATACGAACACTCAGACACACACTGACTTTGGAAAAGTAATCTTATTTTATGTATTCATACTTCATGAGGACAAATCAGTCCCAGAATTAGCAGGAGGAAGTAGTGGGCAGTGCAGTGTTAATGTCAGTCCTTGAAGCAAAAAAATAAATAAATAAATAAAAAATCCAAATGATGACCTTCTGTCTTACTCCCACTTCCACACACACTAACAAAGGTCAAACTGAAGGTACAGTCTTTTCCCTGCTGAATATGTTTACAGTGCCAACATTGGCACTTAGATAATACAGCTAACACAAACATACTAGATATCACAAGACTTCTAAAGCTCCACTCCCAAAAAGAGAGATTTGTATGGAGGCCCTGAAGGGCAAGGTAAAGATAGCTCTGGGTTTTTCTGAATTTTCTAAGTGTATCTAGTCTGGGCTACACAACTAATAAAGCAAACGTTCTGGTGCAAATAAAAAATAACTGCAAAAATGAAGAAATTAATTTATAAAATAAATACATAAATAGACAAAAGGGAAATTTAAAAAAAAAAATACGGGAATTAATAATAATATATTTATTTATTTATCGAGTCATTTATTTATTTATTGATTCATTTTTTTTATTTTGGTAGATTCCGTCTTCCATACAGGAAGGTTCACTGAATAGGTGGAAGAATATGGCGTTGAAAAACTGTGCAAAATATAAACCAGACAAAGTATATCTGATGGAAGATTGATAGCAGCCTTCAGAGCAGCCAGCTGAGTCCTTCATTGTCTGACTGGAGTTTGGCTCCATCTAGTGTTCTGGTGACCTCAGTGCTGCTTCAAAACTCCAGATGAGCTGATGGCACACACACTTGACTGATCAGCAGCTACTTAAACTCAGGTGTGTCTGCTGCTCACCTTTAATCACTGTGTGTGTTGCTCTGTGTTTTTCATGTCCATGTTCTCAACCAGGTATAGTGACTTGACATTTTTTTATCACAAAATGCATGTGAAAGATTTGGAAGCATGATTTCTGTGTGGTGGCAGTAGCTTGTGAGCTTTTAAAATGCATTTAAAAATATATATATATATATTCCCTCTTTAATGATTCAGTTCAGGATTTTTGTAGAAACTCGTCTCATGTTTTACTGTTGTTCCTCATTGGGTTTTATTTTAATTGATTTTCTGTTATTCCTTACTTTAGAGCTTCAAGCTATTTAAATTTGTGTTTTGGTTCATTTATCCACTTTAAAGTGCATAATGCACATTTTGGAACTTGGAATTATTTACAAAATAAAAGCAAAAGGACATAAGAGGATCAGACTGAAGCACTAATCAACACTATGTACATGAATGATTAAACTCTGTCATGTCGTGGTGTGTGAACATTTCAGTTGCTTCTGGCAGCAAAACCAGCTGAAATTAAAATGTTCCTTTGTCATGAATGTCATTTAAAGGAGACATATCATGCTCATTTCCAGGTTGATACTTGTATTTTGGGGTTCTACTAGAACATGTTTATATGCTTTACTGTTCAAAAAGAACATTCTTATTCTCATAGTGTCTGTCTGAATATCGCTGTATTCACCCACTGTCTGAAACACTCTGTTTTAGTGCCTGTCTCTTTAAGAGCTTTCACCTGAAAAAGCCTAGTCTGCTCTGACTGGCTTGAGAGAAGATTATGGTGCAACTTTTTTAAAGGTAGTTATCATATATTCTAATGAGCCTGCATGTGACACAGGAAGTGGAGCCAAATCTGAATGGCTTGTTGAATCACGTGTTTTCTGATCTAGACAGCCCACAAAAAAGACTTATTTCACAGTTCAAAATTATTTTTTTCATTTCTTGCAGAAGAATTAAATGTTCAGACAAAGGCTGTGTTAAATGTGTAAATAATATAATTTAACTGGTAATAATGGTCCAAAATGATGTCAATTTGCATAGTCGTAAGTCAAAAATCTTAAAATATCTCCCAGTTTATTCACTTTCAAAATTCAGAATGTGTCTCTGTATAATAATTTATGTAGGAGCATCCTGACTGGGACTCGGCTCCTAAAACCTGAATAAAGAGCTAAAACACCTCAGCTCTGCATGCATACCTGCCTGTCTGACTGGCTGGTGTTGATTCCAGCCTATAGACATCCTATAATATATTAGAGTGATACCGCCATAACACAGGAAAGCACTTTAAGTATTAACACTACAAACACACCACCTTAACCCTGTAATGTTCCCGTTAGAATATTATTGGAGTATTCTAGGCCTACTATAGGAGATGCGTAGCCCAAGTCACAACTAATTATGATTGACACAGTACATTAAAGAAATAATGAATAACTAGGAAAAAGAGCTTGCTGATACCGGCCGATAAATATGGCAACATGTGACTAAGAGAGTACTGACACTTAATATTTTCGACTTCAAACACTGGTCAGAATATAGTGACCGTTTTACGAGGATAACCTTTCCATCATATTTACTCAAAGTTACCGACTGCAGCTTTATGTCCCCTCTTTCCTGCCGCGATATGTCTGCTGTGAAAAGGTGGAGGCTGTTTGAGTGCAGTTAAACACAGGTTAGCTGCTAATGTCTTCTTAACTGTCGCAGTTCTTCTTCTTTTCCTCTTGAGTTGTGGATGCTTGTAATATAGGCCTACTTAATGTTATTACCAGTAATGTGAATTTAATCCAAATACTCACTATCAACAGGGATTTAATCCAGTGCTGAAAATAGTCCCAAAAAAGCACTATTTCCTCCTGTTTGAGTAATGTTTGCTAAAATCTACCTTGGCCAGCTGTTCTGGGAATGTACTAATGTGGATGCACAGCTGTCTAACAGTCCTTCTTCCTCCACCTCCTGTAGGTCAAACATGGCAGCAACAGCGGCCGTGAACAGACCTCCACCAGCTCATCCAGGACCAAATGGAGGGCACCTACACACTCGCGCTAACTGCAGCGGACAGACCCCTCAGCAGCAAGATCCGGGACTGCACGGCACAAGCCAAGACCCGGGACATCCATCCCATCCCCCACACCCCGTCTACGGTCGGCCCTTCCTCTACGTCCCTGCTCCACCTCCACCCCCTTTTCTCCACTACCAGTGGCCCATGCCCTTCTCCTATAACCCCTTTGCAGGCTTCCCAGGCATGGGTGAGTTATGTGGGTTTTTCTTTTTCAAACTTTGGTGGTGATATTTTCAGGTTTTAGGCACGCCATTGATTTCCTTTTTTCTGTTACCATATTCAAGGTGAAAGCTAAAATGACTTTTAGTACTGGGTGCAGTTTGTTTGATACAAGTGGTGGCCACAATAACATGAACACCTGTACAAAACTTTTGTATTCCAATACAATAGAGTGCTACAGGAATGAGTCCTAAAACCAGGAAATTAGTTAATTCTAGCACTTCCTGTTCCCTCGTCAGGAAGTCAATGGGTTTTATTTAATGGGATTTTAGTCAGATGCCTAAATAAGGTCTGTGGTTAACACAAGCTGAAGAGATTTCAACGCTTTGTTCTACGACATAAAATACATCAATAATTAAAGCTGCAAGCAGCAATGAACGGGCCTTCTCACGCGATTGAAGCGGCCTGCTGAGTGCAATGATGCCCGCCAATAACAGTCTACAACAAACGCCTTGACAAAATCCTACAGATTCAATAGGGCCTTTGCTGCCCGACTTCTGTGCTCGGGCCTTAACTATCCCACTCGTGAATTTTGAAGTCTTTGTGTCTTAAAAAAGGCGGTTGCTAACCTGTGGTTAAATGAGATTACTAAACATCATCATTCTGACTTATCTGCCTTTACAGCCTCGTTGTGTTTATTCACACTCATGCGCCCGTGGTGTAGTTCATTTATAGCCTAACGTTAGCTTTTTACTTCTGGCGATTGCATTCACACTTCAAATATCATAAAGTAGTGTTCATTTGTGGAGATTATCCAGCACAATCCCGATGCTAACTTCTTGGTTGGCCTACAAAAATGTCATCCCTGGAGCACTGACATGTAATATATGAAACTTTTTTATTTGTAAACTTCTTCTATAAAAGTTATATAAACTCTGGTTTAATATTGTAAGGCTGGATTTGAACCAACATCTCATTATTGGACATCAGTTTATATGACCAATACCTTTTTTTTTCTACCTCTCAGGCTATGGTATGGTAATGCCCCCATTCCCCCCTCCTCCGCCTTATATGGAGGCTCCAGCCTACATTATGCCCCACCCTCACGTTCAACCAGTGGACTACAGACGCTTGCTCCACCCCCATGTCCACGCTCCCAGTGCACCCTACCAGAACCCAAACCAGGCCCACAGAGTTCGTCTGCCTCATACTGGCCCCATTAGAGAAACCGTGAACTGTGAGGTCCAAACAGAACCCACGCGGAGAGGCCATGGGAGCTACGATGAGGAAAGCCCCCTCATCCGCTCAGATTCTGGGCGTGGAACTCCCTCAAACTCTCCATCATCTTCGAGCTCCAGCTCCCAAAAGAGGGGTTCTGCCGAGGTTGAGAATTACACCTTACCCAGCAGTAATGCAAACGACACCCAGGTTAAAAAGACTGGCACAGTCAAACATGGCTTCAACGCCCTACATCCTACAAAGACGAAGACTGTCCAGTCCTGTATCAGAGGAACGCTAGAGACGCAGAAGAGCCGTAAAGACAGTGTTGGTCAGGAGAACGTCCCCCCTTGCAGAAACAGTCACTGTAACATGTGGTCGGTGGGTTCTTCAGGTAGTATGGTCCCTGTGTGTAGCTCTTCTCAACAAGAGGAGGAGGATGTCAAAGAGAGACGCATCTCTGTTCCTGACATTCTGATGAGTTGGGGAGGTAGCACGCCGCAGGCAGCGATGCTGCAAACGGCCGAGAAGCTGGCTCAGGATGACCGCCAGCTGCCGTCTTACGGAACTGAAGTAAAGCATGATAAATCCATTAACCAGAGTCCAACTAAGAGCAAGAATGGTCCAGTTGACTGTGCTGATGCTAATGATGCCGAGAGTAACTTGAGCTCTACGGACAGCGCAACCCATTCCAAGATCCCCAAACTGATAGGAGCTCATGAAGAGCAAAAGGCCGACCCTAGAAGAGAAACTGATTCTGTGGGATCGGTCGGCATACCCTGCAGAGATGAACTGCTACATTCACTAAACACATCCCATAAGCTCCCTGACAATGAGCAAGGAAATGGCAACGAGACAAATCCACATGAAGACACTACAGACATCATTCCCTATCAAATGTCTTTTAATAGCTTTCAGATGAAGAGAAAAATGAATGAATCTGTTTGGTCGGTGGAGTCTCTGGCCCCCTGTATCCCCGCTAAGGATTGGCTGCTGCACAACAGCACGTTTGAGCCAGAAATCATCGTCGAGATGATGGAGGATGTTGAAAATGGTACACCGTTGACCCTAAATGACAACCTAATTGTCAAAGCAAGTAAAGAGAGGAGACAGACTCCCAGGTGTTCCTTTTCTGACTCTGTTCTGATGTCGGACAGCTGGCTCATTTACAGTACCCCCGCTGAGAAGCAAAGTCTACCAAAGAAGCCAGAAATTGAAAGTGACACTGATGCCTCTGAGATCAGACCAAAGCAAGTCCAGAGCACGGCTCCTTCAGAAAAAGATCCCTTGGCTTCCCCGACTCGCCTGCCACAGAGTCAGATAGTTTTATCTACCCCCACTGAAGAGGATGACGACAAAAATAGGTCTTCTGAACCAGAGGCTAATCGAAGCCCAAACCAGGAATCTCTCAATGTAAATGAGCAGCAGGAGAAAAGCCCCTGCTCTCCCGAGCAGGACGAATCTCCCCTCTTGAACTTGGCGGCAGGGTTGACGACCTCATCTGCAGGCCAAAACGGAGTGGAAATGGAGGCTAAGGAGGATAGAGCATGCGGGAACGAAGAAGTTGGTCAACAGAGAATCGAGCAACTGTGTGTCCCGATGGCTGACCAGAAGATGGCAGAAGTGTCTCCATCAAAGGGACTTTTAGTGGACTGCGGCATCCAGTGTATTGAACTCCAGCAGTGTGCTTCATGTAAGGAGAAGATCGGCACGGGACCAGTCAGAAGACAGTTTTTTAAATATTCAGGTGATCATCTTCCTGATTCTACAATGTTGAACATGTGCTGTGTGTCCTGTTGCCTCCTGAGGAAAAATGTGTGCAATGCTTTAACGGTTACTTATTTTATAGATGTGAAGAAAGGAAACAATGGCCAAGCTGACGGATTCTGCGTGAAGGGACCAATGCAGAGGAACCAGAAGAAGAATCACTGGAGGAACAGAGGTAAAGCAGGGCCAGCTCTAGCCCAACACGCATCAGACATCACAATAGTTTTAAGACAAAAATTAAGATTTGTATCTCCATAAATAACAGTATTTATTATAATATAAATAAACAATTAGTCCCTGATATTGTTGGCTTTAAAGTGTTTAATCGGTTTCACCACAATTTACACTTTTATTAACAAATAAGTGCAGCCAGGAAGATGAAAAAGTGTGAGAAAGAGACTTACAGGGTGAAAAGTTTTTTTTTCTGTATTTGTTCATTTGTTACCTCAATGCAGAAAATGAGGAAGGGAGCCCACTGGGAATTTTACAACTTATTATTTTATTACTATTTTTTTAGAGGGTGACCACAACCCCCAGAAGGTGGCGCCCTGAGGTAAAGCATGTGATCTAGAATGGACGTAGCCAATACAGCACGCCATCATCATGTCCAAATTTCAGATTGGTCTATGACCAAACTCCTGCAAGACCACACAGCATATACAGTATATATATGTATATTTTCTGCAATAATCCAAAACCCAGTGGAACAATCCCTTTGGCTTTTTGTCGAGGCAACCAGGGTGATGCTAACTTCAGGTTGGCCAACATAAATATGTCAACTCTGCAGCACTAATATTTGAAAATGAGGCCAACATATTTTACATATATTGTTGATTTAATAATCCATCCCAACAGAAAGTAACAAAAGGCTTGAAAATATGAATGCTTCTTAAAGGAATATATCATCCCCCAAAATGATCATTTGTTTACGAATTACTCACCATGACCTTGAATTCTTGAAGAATTCTCATGTCTCCACGGTGATCGAAGAATCAAAAACTGAGAAAAGTTGATGAATTGAAGTAATTGGGGGTGCGTTTAACAGCAACAAAACTATATTCTTATTAATCTAGTCGTATACTCAAAATTTCCCAAACGCATGCATCTACGCTAAAATATATAAATGTAACATCTTTTTTTCACCCCCAACTGAACCCGTCCACTTCATACCAGTAAGAGGGCACAGAAAAACAAACTGTTGGGACTTTAGCAGAAAAAATAGTGTGATCTTGTTGGTACACTAAGCAGAGGGACCATAAACAACCTCTCTCTTTGTCTACAGAAAAGCACAGCAGCCAGCAGGAAGCCTACAACGGATTTAGCAAACCTGTGAAACCTCAAGGTGAGAATCGCAGCTCTTCTTCTTGTTTGTGTCAGGACAGGTGATCGGGATCACACGGTGCAGATTGCTTTGTAAATTGAGGCTTTCATTCCAATCAAAGACTAGATTGAAAATTCTTTAGTTTGGTTTGTGAAGATTGGTGGGAACATTGTTTTTAATGGTGCAGACCAAACATCCACACACATCAAATGATCATAACTCTAAATTTCTAATGAATGGACCATAGAAATAGAATAGGAGTAGAACAGACATGGTCTGTTTTTTTGTGGTCATTTGATTCGTACAAAAGATAACGGCGTTTTGTTAGTTGTTATGGTGACAACACGTCAGTGGGCTGTAAAGGCGGGCTGTGGTCGCAGCTCGTCGGGAGAGAGCAGACACAGCTCCGGAGACGGATGGCTAGCTAGGTAGCTTGTCCTTTTCCAGAGTGGTGGGGAGTGAGGCGGAGGGACTGTCAGACCCAGCACTCACGCTGACCACCATCCCGCTGTTGGGCTCATTTTCTGTAACCAGTTTAGCATTAAAGCATGGCAGAAAGCTAGCTAATTAACCACCTGTCCGCTTCTTGGCTAGCTAGCCAGCTTTCTAATTCCGCCATGCTTTAATCAAAGAACATATAATGCCAAGAAGTGAAAGTCAATTGCTCGTTCCATTGTATGAGCGCCGAGCAGCAAAGCTACGTTTCTGCCATTTTTGACTGAAAACGACTACCAGTAAAACGTCCAACTAGAAAGTGCTGTTAAAAAAGTAAAACAAAATAATTTCTATCCTATTGTCATATGTAATGTCTCTACCAAAATGTCCTGTGTTGAACAATAACAATATTATAAATAATCGGGTTCAGTCCAAAATGGCAGCAATGTTTTTGTCAAAAAAACACCAGAGTTTCGTCTCTTTGCTTCTATACTCTTTGCTTTAATGCTACACTGATTACAGAAAATGAGCCAAACAAAGTGGTCCCTCATCTGGTGATGGCAATGTGCTTTACTCCGCTGTGACGAGTGTATAGATGAAGCATTAAGTTGTTAATTGTACCCATTTACTGTCTCTCCATGCTTGGTAACATTACTACTCCACTGCTTGTTTAGTCGTTACTGTTGAGGCCGTGACTCTTTTAATTCTACCAGTAGCTTCCCATTTGAATTCAACACTAATCTGTTATTACTAGATGGCATCATACACTGTTATGTAGGAACATGCTACTAGATTTTATTACATTGGACAAAGTTTTCTACTGTTCTACTCACTGACTAACCTGCAGAGTGTATTAATGACTAATGAGATGAACATAGGCTTTCTTTGCCTTTAATGCACTGTATTTTTTCTTCCAGGTGGACATGGAAGGAACACACGCTGCTGAGCACTGCTGCACTCCACAAGACGACACTTGGTTTTAAAGATACAATTTAATATTAAAAATGAATTTCAAATTAATTGTACTAATTCTATTTTTCAATAAATTAAAACTATTTTTTTTAAGCATGGTTTATGTTGATCTTAATGGCAAATTTTTGGTTAGTTTTTAATCCTTCACTTCTTAATACACAGAATTAAAGTTAGGTTCTCTTTCTGCCCATTTTCCCTGAGAACCCATCTATTAGAGTTACTTTAAGGGCAATAGTTGACTGAACTCTACAGACTTATAAGATAAATGTGCAGCATAGACTGTTTGCTGAAGTCAGTGAATGTGTTTCTTAGAACAGGTTTCTGGTTAAAGTTTTGTAAATACAGGGACTTGCATGTCACTGAATGGAATTTTGATTAGATTAATCAATTGCAGCCATGCAGAGTCTTGCAGTATCTTTGAAATCTGCTTGTGGGAACGTTTAAAAGCATTGTTAGTTGTTCAAGAACTGTAATATTCTTTCTAAATAGAATATTTGAAGTTCGATGAGAAAATATTTCCTCCCATGTTGTAACGTATACCAAGTTTATTATCTCTGACACAACTTGATGAGAAAGTCGGCAACACTGACAGTCTGTCCCTTCAGGCCTCCCTTCAAAAATACTCCCCCAAAAGTATCATTATGACGGACCGAGTGCACTCAGATAGACGGACGGATAGCCGTCCAATCATTTCATTCAGTCCTGCAACAGTCACAGATACCACGTTTTCTTTTTTTTTGTCAAATCATTTGATTTATTGATTGCTGTCTGAATGTAATGACAATTTCAACTGACATAAAAAACAAATGTATTTGAAAAACATCACCAACCCTAAGTTTAAAGCTTCAGTAGGCAGAATATTTTTGGCATCATTGGGCAAAAATTCCATAATCTTTCATCATATTGTAATTCAAATGTTCTGAGAGAAAACGAAACTTCTGCATCTCCTCATGGCTCTGTTTTTAGGATTTAGAAAATCTAGCCAATGACAGGAGACTTTAGCCAATCACGGGTCATTTCAGAGAGAGAGCGTTCCTATTGGTTGTTCATTCAACAGAGGCAGCTGTCAATCACTCATGTACTCAGATCAAATGGTCAAACTAGGCAGCACTGATCAAATATGAATCAATATTCTGTCACTGTAATGCCTATTTCTCTCCTCAAATGTTTTCAGAAACATCTTGTAGTGTACTGTTTAGCTGTAAAATGAGAAAGTTTGCTACGGCTGGTGCAGTGCTTGGTATTTCCTAAGCAGATCTCAACATGGCAGCCGGGTCACAAACTTTCTTGAGGTTTAGTTTGATCAGTTTGCGAGTGATTGACAGCTGCTCAGAGACGGCAGGCTCCAGCTCGACTCTGATTGGTTGATTTCCGGTCTGTGAAATCTTGCAGATGCCATTAGGAGCACCGGAGGAACATGATTTTTTTTTTTCCAGATTACCTGCCTCGTGCACTTTTGTCAGGACATAGAGACCGTTTTATAAAAATAATAATTTGCTCCAACTTGCCTACTTCAGCTTTAAGAGATACAATTAAACATATTTTCCGCTATATTAACTTGATTGAGATGACCCCTAAAACCGCACAGCAGATTGGATGGAAAACACCGATTGCCAGAGTGTAAATGTGAGTAAATAAAGTCCACATTTTTAATGTTGGAAAATGGCTCCATTATGCTGTAAAATGATCAAAAGTTATGTTAAGCAGAGGCTGTAGAGCGTAGCTGGAAATCATTGTCAGAAGCCTGTTTGACTTTGTACCCAGGCTGGATACAATGTAGGCTAATAGAGTGCTACAGGAATGAGTCCTAAAACCCAGAAATGAGTTGGCACTTCAGCACTTCCTTTTCCCTCATCTGGAAGTCAATGGGTTTTTAGGTTGTTGTAGGTTGTAGTTTGCCACAGAGCTTATTTTCTGTAATAATACAAAACCCAATGGAACAATCCCATTGGCTTTTTGTTGAGGGAACCAGGGAGATCGATGCTAACTTCCTGATTGGTCTACAGAAATACATCATCCCTGCAGCTCTCTACGGCGCAGTAAAACAATGGTCTCATAGTCAGATGGACTCATTTCCTTCAAAATGACATGAAGTGGGGTGAGACCAAATAATCACATCGGATGTCATAGGTCATCACCCAGCCGCGTGATCTCGTCCAGCAGGAAGTCGATGTCCTCTTGTTGTGTGGCGGGATTGGAAAACACACACCTGAAGAAATTGACTTTGGCTCCCAAAGGCTGATAGCCAATCAGAACAGAGCCCTTCTCCATCATCCTGCCTTTAATCCGAGGAGCCACCTGCAGAGACATAAAGAGTAGGAACCTCTGTTCTTTGTTATGCCCGTCTCCTTTAAACCCCTTTTCACCCATTTTCAACATAAAGAATGATGAAGCATGCGGTGCCTGACCATTACTGAGTGCGTCCAGAGGAAACCCTGATGGTCTGTACTGACCTGATGGAGTCTTGCGTCTCTGTCAGGTCCAGCTGGCAGGCCTCTCAGACTGGGAGGGATGTACCAGAAACACACGTTACTGTGCTCCGGCTGGGTGGGAGGCAGACGGTAGATATGCCCATTTAGAACTGATTGTGGATATAGAAACACTAAGACTAAACTGAACTAAAACTAGGACCAAATATATAGTTAGATAGTGCCTGGTAATATTCTGTACATGGTTAGTGCAAGAGGTTTGAATGCACCTTTGCTAATGCAAAGCATCCATCTTGGCTGTCTTTGACATCTACAATAGTTTACAACCAGGCTAAATTAGGTTGAAAAATTAACATTTATTAGATGTCTAGGATACACATAACTGTTGTTTTAAAGGTGCAATGTGTAACACCTGGCCAGGTACTCCAAACAAATAGTATCAACCAGCCTTACTTTGTATTTGAAGACCAGTTCGAAGTCTGTCCTCCTCTGCAGTTTATCATACAGATACTCAGCATTCTCTAAGCATTTGTTGACTTGAGATCCGAAGCCCTCGGAGCCCTGACAGAGTGAGTGTCAGAGACAATGACAGACAGAGACACAGACAGTTAAAGAGCTCAGATTCAGTCTGGTTTAAAGTAGGGCTGTCAAAATGAACGCGTTAACACAAATTCATTTAAACACCACTAGTTTCTCTATCACATTAATGCAACTTGTGATTTTTAGATTGTAGCGGGCTCACTTTTAAAGCTAGAAAACCTAAGGAATCCATCAGTACCAACCATGTCATACTAGCTTGTCATGAAGGAGGTTAAATAATGCTCCAAAATTAGGCAACATTTTTGCAAGGAAAAACTGGCATGGCCATTTTCAAAGGAGTCTCTTGACCTCTGACCTCAAGATATGTAAATGAAAATGGGTTCTATGGGTACCCACGAGTCTCCCCTTTACAGACATGCCCACTTTATGATAATTACATGCAGTTTGGGGCAAGTCATAGTCAAGTCAGCACACTGACACACTGACAGCTGTTGTTGTCTGTTGGGCTGCAGTTTGACATGTTATGATTGGAGCATATTTTTTATGCTAAATGCAGTACCTGTGAGGGTTTCTGGACAATATCTGACATTGTTTTGTGTTGTTAATTGATTTCCAATAATAAATATGTATATACATTTGCATAAAGCAGCATATTTGCCCACTCCCATGTTGATAAGAGTATTAAATACTTGACAAATCTCCCTTTAAGGTCCATTTTGAACAGATAAAAAACATTGTGATTAATTTGATTCGAATTAATCCCGATTAAATATTTTAATTGATTGACAGCCCTCGTTTAAAGCACAGCAGGTGATGTGAAAAACCGTATCACTCTGGGGTTACACTGGTACTGTACATGAATACCTTTGCCTTCCACATGAGCCACAGTTTGAAGACGTCGACATGTCGGCCACACTGGATGCTCTTATCTCCAGTATCATACCTCACATCGTAGGGTTTGTCCGTCTGGAAAAGGTACTCAGCCCCCAACTCATTACACTCCTTTAAGAGACCCTGCGAAGGAGAGAGGCATGGGACATTCACACAGCTAGAGATCATACATGGACAACCTTTAGAGACAATCTCAGGAGATCCAATGAAGAAATGAATAAAAGAACAATGAGGAATGCAGGGAGGTTCACATTCTGAGATGGGAAACCATCTCTTTTGCTGCGAACAATTTCAGCTCATTTACACCTTTGAGATTCACACTTTTTGTTGCCAGAATGACCAGCTGGCTGAACCCAGAAGTGGCTCTTCAGAGCGAAAGATGGACATGAAGAATTATTTAGGTAAAACTTTAATATTTATGGGGCGCTCTGGTAGCCTTACTGCAGCGGCACGGGGTCATCCCCTCTCTTTCTTTCTCCCCCTGTCATAACCGTCACTCTCAAACAAAGGCAAAACCCAAAAAATATTCTTGAAAAAAAAAAAAAAAAACTAGCCATGGACTATTAGATCCAGGTTGTTCAAAAAAAAGAAAAAAGAGAATTGCTCTTTATCCTGCTGTGGCTCAGAGGTGGAGCAGTGTCCTTGAGCAAGACACTTAACCCCAAACTGACCCTGAAGGCTGAGTCATCGGTGTGTGAATGAGTATTTAGATTAGATCCTGATAGACAGGTTGGCACCTTGCATGGCAGCCTCTGCCATCAGTTTATGAATGTGTGTGTGAATGTGTGAATGCTGACATGTAGTGTGAAGCGCTTTGAATGGTCGGAAGACTAGAAAGGAGCTATATAAATGCAAGTCCATTTTCCATTTATCCTTTAAGCCAGTGGTTACCAACCTGGGGTCCGGGCCCCCCTTAGGTGGGGGCGCCAAAGATCAAAGTGGGTGCGCCAGGATTTGTCTGCTCTGAGGATGTCAAAATTAGGTTTGCTAACTAAAATCATAAAAACACACTTACACACATACTTAATTTACACAAAATTCTGTATATAAAACTAGAGAAATATTTTTTTGCTACTTAGTAACAAAATTTAACAAAATATTCTGCTTCAATCAATATTTGTTGGCGTTTAGCCTTTCAAAAACAACATTTTCAAACCTATTTGCTCTCCCACACAAAGGAAGATCCGCACCTGTATCAACTGACTGACCGACACACAAGACGGACATCGTCCTCCCGGAAGTTTGGCTAAAAACATTCAGTGAATAGCCTCCAAAGGTAGCCATGTCATTTTTTTGTGATGTACGTCTAAATCAAAGAGTAGAGAATAATGGCTTACTCTCTTCTTGACTAGTATGACAGAGCACTGCAGAGGGACGCCCATCATCTTGTGAGGATTCCATGTTACAGACCAGGCTCTGGAAAACAATCATTTCAAATTTAAAAATGTCCCACTGACTGACATTGGCAACCTTAGACCCGGCTGCTAACCATGAAAAAAACAGCATCTGAAGTGGACAGATTGTTTGTCTTTCTCTGCAATGAGATGGATGGTGTGGAAAATAACCAGGCAAAGATTTATAGAGAGGAAATCAAGTCAGGTGGTTGGTATGTTAAATAACACAGGAATTTCTATTCAGTTTCTTGGACCAACCAGTTGATTGAGCGTTTGCAAATAGTGTCAGTTGTCAACATGCTGTGCTTTATTATTCCAGCTGAATGCGAGAGTCTTTGTATCGGTGTACCGCAGAAATCCAGAGAGAAAACAAAGACACACTGTGTGAAGTGGTTGGCTTGTGTTTGGGTGCAGTTACCGCTCAATGCCCTGTAGTTTCATCCTGTGCCTGTCTGACATCAGCAGACCTCCACCCCACGCTGCCTGAAGGGACACAGTCAAACTCATAAAACATACTGATTCATCTAAGTCCTACACCTTCTGGCTGTATTTGTCTGTGCAGCCCAGTCGCACAGCAGTTCGTGAAATAGTCACGGAATGAATTAAATGTATTGATTCATGTACATAGACACAAATTTCAAATTTTTTTGGTGATGGTCAGCACAAAATCAATTCCTATGTAATTCACGTAATTGTGAACCGGGAAGTATAGAGAGCAGCGAACGCCGCGTAGGGAGGAGGGCGGAGTTTTGATCGGATGTGGGTCAAAAAACATAGGACTTTCACCAGGAGACTGCTCGTGTCAAGTCAAAGTTGATTTATTTGTCACGTAACTTCTGTACTTAAGTTACAGAACTTTATTTAAACCTGAATGTCGCCACAGATGCAAAGGCAAGTGCAAGGGCTTTCATTGGTGGCCCATAGGCTCAATCACCATGGTGTTACGTCATTCGGTGATAGATAGTGACTTAAAGGACCAGTGTGTAGGATGTAGTGACATCTAGCGGTGAGGTTGCAGATTCCAACCAACTGAATACCCCTCCGCTCACCCCTCCCTTTACAAGCGTGTCGGAGAACTACATTTGCCTTCAGGTAACGTAACAACGCGAAAGTCTCTCTCTAGAGTCAGAGTTTGGTTTGTCCGTTCTAGGCTACTGTAGAAACATGGAGGAGCAACATGGCGGACTCCGTGAAGAGGACCTGCTCCCTATGTAGATATAAAAGACTCAATCTAAGCAACGAAAACACAACGATTCTTAGTTTCAGGTGATTATACACTAATGAAAACATAGTTGTGAATATTATATTTAATTTCTGCCAAGAAATCCCACT
This sequence comes from Sebastiscus albofasciatus, assembly GCA_916701655.1. NCBI lineage: Eukaryota > Metazoa > Chordata > Actinopteri > Perciformes > Sebastidae > Sebastiscus > Sebastiscus albofasciatus. The sequence continues at coordinate 70,408 of CAKAOI010047779.1, forward strand.
AAATCCTAAACGCTGGACCTTTAAGAAAAATTTATTTAATTGAAAATCTTCAAGATTATTACTTTACTTATTTAAAATGATTATTGCATAATGAAAAATAAGGGATTGGTGTGTGAGTGTGTGAAAGAGAGAGAGAGAAAGAGAGACAGAGAGAGAGCAAGAGAGCACCTTACATCAACATGCATCCACAGCGTGTGTCTATGGCAGATGTCAGCGATGGCATTGAGAGGATCGAAGGCTCCGTACACCGTGGTGCCTGCTGTCAAGTTCACATAGAACGGAACCAAACCCTGGAGAGAGAGAGAACTGAGGTTGGTCTCATCATATGTATGTATGACCTGTACTCTCTGATCCAGCTGTTAGCACTCCATCAACTGTGACTGTGTCATCTATAACACATATCAATTGAGGTTTTCGTGATTAACCAGAAATTTAAAGTATGGCCCAATCCCAATGTCACAACGCTATGAATTGTGGGTAATATCCTCCGGCAAAGTCTGCAGAAATGCAAACTTACGGAAATTGCTCATAAAGGACTCAAAATGTCTCCAAGAGAGCCCTCAAGGACTTGATGGTTTGACCGTGGGACAGACTTAAAGTCTGTCTCTCAAAGTCTGTGAGTCTATGAGTGTGGACATTGGGATTGGGCCTACTGTATGTCTTAATACTGTGAAATTGGGACATTTTGAACACATTTGGTATTTTCTTATAAAAAACTCTACACACTGGAATATTTTCCTCCTTTCATTCATACCTTTTCTTCAGCTGTAACAATGGCAGACTCAAGTTCGGCAGGAATCATTTTCCCTCTTGAAAGACCAAAAGTAGACAAAGGTTCAGTAAATTTGAAATCATTAAAGGGGACATGCTCATTTTTAGGTTCATACTTGTATTTTGGATTTCTACTAGAACATATTTACATGCTTTAATATTCAAAAAACACATTATTGTTCTCATCCTGTCTGTCTGAATGTCCCTGTATTCACCCTCTGTCTGAAAGGCTCCATTTTAGCGCCTGTCTCTTTAAGAGCCCCTCCTGAAAAAAGCCAAAGTCTGCTCTGATTGGCTTGAGAGAAAAATATGATGCACCTTTGCAAAGGTAGTTCTCAAGCCGTGGGTGATATATTCTAATGAGCCTGCATGTGACATAGGAAGGGGAGCCGGATCTGCTTGTTGAATCACATGTTTTCTGATTTAGACAGCCCACAAAGAACTGACGGGGTTGTCTTATTACACAGTTTGTGGGTTGGTAGGAAGTCCAGATACCCAAATGGATGAACACAAGCACTAATAAAAGTGACTTTGTCATGATATGTCTCCTTTGATGCATTGTGTATATAAGACATATTGACTTGACAGACCCCTGACACCGGTCTGCTTTCTAGAGGTATTCTAAAAGTCTTTAGTCAACAAACTGTTTGCACAATAGACAAATTATCCGTTTAAACAGAAAAATACTACAATGTATTTTAACGATAGAATAATGTACTATGCATTAAACATGTAATGTAGGCTACAGTATGTTTACTAGCCCACTGCATGGACAAATTACCCCCAGAACACACACAGGCACAAACACATTCAAAGCTGCAACAGGTGAGCAAACATTTCCATTGTCGTGTGACTATTAACATACACGTGTACTTTGTGAGTGTCTAACTTACCCACCTTTCATCACATTTCACCATGACCACATTCTCACTGCCCATCCCCAGCACGGCTGCAGATTTCTTTACTGAATAGTGGCTCTGAATGGGTGAAGATACAGTCTTTCATCTCCATTTGTCTCAACTCAAAGACTTTTCATTCAGCTGAAAACAGTGGCTTCATTGTTTGGTTCTAAGAGGAAGTTCCCAGGTGCACATGTCAAGTGTGAGAGCCGTGGTTACATCTCCAGAGATTGAGCTGTGTGTGTTTGTAAAAATGATGCAATGCGGCTTTTTGTTTGGAGGTAATGGCCCATGTGCTCGGTGTGCTACGAGCTCTCTGAAGGCCTAACTCAATGACATGTTCTTTGTAACCTCTTTCCTGAAACCATTCATACAGAGTGATTCAGTGATGAGTCCTAAAACCCAGAAATGAGTTAGTATTTTAGCACTACCAGTTCCTTCGTTTGGATGTCAGTTTTGGAATTTTTTTTAATGTGGTTTTAGTTAAATGCCTGAAATAAGGTCTGTGGTTAACACAAGCTGAAGAGATTTTAACATTCACTCTCCGCTACCACCTGCCCGATCGATGCCGAGCACGTGCAACTCTCAATAGAGATGAGAAAAAAGCGAGATGGCTCACTTGCACTTGCACATGTGCAGTAGCCTACCGATTGTGTAGCGTAAATGAGCTGATAGATGATATGATAATGTGATATTGAATCGTTGCATAGACTCGCATACTCGCCGATACCCAATCCATTTTAGTCTGCAGCCTATCGGAGGCATTTATACTGGTATCGGAACTACTCTACAAAATTCAGTATTCAGAGTCAAACTTAAAATAAATCTGGATTAATATTTCAATGCTCAAACTCAACAGAAGATCAGTGGGAGGTTGCATTTGATCGCGGCTATTCAATCCACATACTCCTTACGTTCCTCAGAGTGTAATAGTCAGCGTGTGAGATGTGATTACATGTTCTGAAGTGAAGAGGGCCAGCTGAGGAAGAACTCCCATCCCTCTGGTCTTCACCTCTGGGTAGAAGTGATACCTGGCCACCAGGATGCTGTACAGGTTGGATATTGTGCCTCCTTCAGAAAACAGAATGAACAGTTTATGGACAAGTAGTTTGTGCTGTGCCTCTTGTTGTGTCTCAGTTCCATACTATATCCTATAAACTGTATTTCTTTTTGAGTTGCACATATTCTAAAGCATGCAATGGAATTCAATGAAATACCTCTACAGCTGAACCTACAGCTCAGTTCACACACTCACAATAATGGTCAACGTATAGCGATTAAACTGTTTAAATTGAGCTTTCACTGGATTTTTTAGACAAAATAAAGGTGACATAATAACTCAACGTTTTGTATCTAGATATGCTCTGCGTCACTTTTAACAGTTCATCCATCCACTAATTTCTGCCGCAACCTTTCTTGTTTGCGTTACCTGGACAGAAGATTCCGTCTCCCTCATCATCAGACCATCCCACAATGCTTTGCATCTTCCTCAAGAGAAACTCCTCCATGAGGATGAAGACAGGAGACACTTCGTATGTAAACCTGGTAAAGAAATGTATCGTATAATTGTATTATATTGTAAAGACAGAAAACTCACATTGTAACTGGCTTCTTGCAAAAATCTGATGTTTAGTTTTCTGAACTGCAGAGATGTTAAGTTGTATTAGAAAATCCACTTCTCTCAAAATGTTCAGCAGTCGAGGGTTACTCTGCGTAGTCAACACCAGAGTATTGCAAATATGTTTTAAGATCATCCCTAAGTGTAGGATAAGGTAGTGTAAAGAGTTACAAAATTACAAATCCTTGAACAAAATCCTCAATTTAAATAGTGATTCAGTGTATTAAATGAGTTCTTTCTTCTTCTTTTTTTTACTTTTCTCTCATCTTTACTGTTATGTGAAATGGATAATTTTACTTCTTATTGCCACAAACATGTATTTAAATGAAACCATATGGAAGGCTTAAATGGGAAATCTCTCTTTAGTGAAACAAAATTTGTAAGTCAGGTTTCCATCTAAATGAAGTACAAATTTTTAACCGAATTTCGAGAAAATCTGCAAAAGAAAATGTGAACGAATGCTTGTTTCCATCCACTACCATTATGTAATTATTAGGAGATGGTTCCTTGAGACGAGAAGTAGGTGGCTCCAATTGTCCGGTTGGAAAACCATTATACCACTACAGAAGGAGAGGGTGCAACAAGTAATTCAAAGAGTGCCAGGCAAACCCCGAACGGTGAAAAACAATGTAGATAACTGGATGTATTAATGTGAGGAAGATTACGTCAGATCTGTGTGGAGACTGTTTTTGGTCTCTTCAGCGGAGCAGAAGCTTCACTGGACGCTGAAGTCACATTCTTCATGTACATCATCATTTATTCGCTACATCTGTTGCCATTGTCGTTTGTCACATTTTGCTTTTATTGATGCAACTTTTCCATCTCAGCCAAGTGTAAAAATGTTTTTGCAATATTTAAACATTTTTCTAATTTTCTGCATTTCCACTCAGGTTTTTTTATGCGCAAATTGAAAATGTGCATAAACTCACCAATAGACTCGTAGACATGTGAAACGTAACAAGCGGCCCCAACTAGACTCAACTTTTCATAAGGGGTCATAAGCCAAAACGGCATCTTTGACAATGCATTGTATTTCATAAGCTTGTGTTTTCTCATGTGAAATCTTGATCTGAAAAGTAACCACGCTGTCAAATACCTGTCCCTCTGAAATGTAGTGGAGTAGAGGTAAATATCAAATGGAAATACTCAAGCAAAGAACCTCAAAACTGTACTTAAGTACTTCAGTAATGACTTTCCACCGCTTACATGTTAGTGTTGGCTGTAGAGGTTAACCACTCGCCTGCTACACCGATCACATCCAGACCTGAAGACAGCTGGTTGAAGAAACGGGGATGGCCTGGAATAACAAAAATCAGAGGTCATAGGTCAAGGTCAAGCAAGGAATTAGTTAAGAGAGATAGAGGGATTGTATGAGTGGTTATTCCTTCCTGGTTTAAGGTCCCAGATCTCACTCATTTCACACAGATGCGGAAGTTTGATGTTTGGATTCCTTTTTGGCCTGACTAAATCCCATTTATTTGAGTTACACACCATGACAGGATTTCTTGTAGTGCTGCCATATTAAAATGTACCAACATGACTGTCAGAAAACTTTCTACGAGTTCTTTTCTTTGGCTTTACATGGAAGTGATGACATGAGACTGCCATAAATATTGCAGTTTAAAAGTTTTGTTAAACGTTTTGCATCATTTTGTGGGTTGAATGTGTTTGTTTGTGTGTGCATCATGCTGTTGTTTTTGTTGTCATGTCCAGGCTGCAATCTCCGGTTCTGAAGCTAATGCGGAAGTGCCTTCAATTAGCATTCTTTCTAATATCCAGCAGGGGGCGACTCCTCTGGTTGCTAAAAGAAGTGTTTGAGAAAATGAGCCTACTTCTCTCTTGATTTATTACCTCAGTAAACATCGTAAACATGAGTTTATGGTCTCAATCGCTAGTTTCAAGTCTTCTTCAATACAGCATGACGGGTGTGGCTACCTTGTGATTGACAGCTTGCTAACACAGCGTTGTCCTGTCTGGGAGTTGTTCGTGTTGTCATCTTGCAATTTTAACCCTTTCACAGTGTGTTTTCAGTTCATCAAAGTTAATTGTAACATTTAGGTCGCCTAAAAATGTCTTATTCAGCGTTCTGTTGTACTCAGCTCCACCCTCTCGTGTCACTTCTGGTTGCAATAAAACAAGATGACGACGGCCAAAATGCTGAACTTGATGCTTCAAAACCGTATAGTCCACAAACCAATGACGCGACGTCACGGTGACTACGTCCACTTCTTATATAGCCTACAGTCTATGGTCATGTCTTATGTCTATGTAAACACTTACATGCAATGCAAATTAAATGCATAACAATTCTTAGCATCTCTCCCTCGATGATGAAAGCAATAATTATTCTAATAATAATAATTATAAAATTGTGAATAATAACACACACACACACACACACACACACCTGTACTGACACCATACTTGAGTGTGTCTCTGCAGTCCACTAGTATCTGCTCCAAAGTTTCTGGTTGGTCCGGCAGGTCCAAACTGAAACCCTCCAGTCCCTCTTTCAGCTGGTGAGGATGGTGGAAGTCCAGGACCTAAAACACACAGAGCAGTATTTTTCCTTTATGTAATTTCCTTCTGGCAGCAGGAAACAGTGTGGTTTTAGTGGTACTAACAAAATTAGAAATTAATATAATTCTAGATTAATGCATGACCTAAAGATGTCTCAGTTGCTGCAGTTTATTTATCATTATTTTACAATTTAAGGTCAGTGGGTGGATAGAATAGTGCTTGGCTCGAGAGGCCGCTATACGGATATAGCCCCATACTTGCAGGTTAGCAAGTCAGTGTGGGAAAACAGCAATACACATGCCCAAAGTCTTTGGCAATGAAAGCAGATAGCACAAATTTGGGGGCTTATTGCCTGTTGGCTATTTGCGCGCTAACTTTCTTTTCCTTTCCTTCTTTTATCCTTATCATCCTTCTTTCTTTATTTTCCCATAAATAACCAATTCATAATGAAATGTCCCATTACTTGTATGCTTATTACTTCCTGTCAGATAGACTGATGATCCAACATACATCATCATTGAGGAGAGTGTTGAGATCCTGTACAGGATTCAAACACAGCAGTCCTACATTACATGGTTTATTTTGTTGATAAGAACTGTTGAGTACCTTGGAGCTCCTCTGACTTGACTTGCTGATGTAACTCAACAGGATGTTAACCAGCTCCTGCAGAAACCCTCTGGTCTTCTCCTCACCATCTGAAGCTGGGAGCAGGTCTGTGTACACACACACACACATACATATATCTCTTGAATGACAGTTGCCTCACCTGGGAGAAATGGCACATCTTTGCATAACCATTCAGTTATCAGAAGCTGGGTTAATATCTTACTTACACATACTGTTGACACAGTCAAAAAAAAATTAACATTTGGTTTTCAGTATAGTCACTGTGGTGTTGCCACCCTGTCTCCTAGAAACTGCATTCATATAATACTTATTCCTACAGCAAATATGTTTTATCAGCAATGTAATACCACCCAGATTACATTTTATATCGACATAACAAGGAAACATCGTTAGTACATGTATGTGTCAAGTCTCAATATGTTAGTTGGATGTAGTTTATTAAAAAAGGAAAGGAATAAAAATTGCATAGAGAATCACATTTTATCCAGTGGGCAACCTCCAGGTCTGAAAAGTGAAGCCAGTGCTGAAGTGCCTTAAACTTGCATTCTTTCTATCAGCCAGCAGAAAAGAAGAAGAAGAAGAAGTCTGGTTGTATAGAAGTCTATGAGAAAATGAGCCTACTTCTCTCTTGATTTATTACCTCAGTAAACATTGTAAACATGAGTTTATGGTCTCAATCCCTAGTTTCAAGTCTTCTTCAGTACAGCATGATGTTCATTTAGTAAATTATGGTCCCATTTAGAGTCAAATAGACCATAAAGCAGGGGATGCTTTAGGGCGGGACTACCTTGTGATTGACAGCTTGCTAACACGGCGTTGGCCGGTCTGGTAGTTGTCCGTGTTTTCATCTTACAACTTTAACCCTTTCACAGTGTTTACAGTTCATGAAAGTTTATTACAACATTTTGGTTGCCTAAAAATGTCTTATTCAGCGTTCGGTTGTGCTTAGCTCCTCCCTCTCATGTCACTTCTGGTTGCAAAAAACCAAGATGGCGACGGACAAAATGCCGAACTTGATGCTTCAAAACCGTATAGTCCACAAACCAATAGGTGACGTCACGGTGACTACGTCCACTTCTTATATAGCCTACAGTCTATAGTCATGTCTTATCGCTATGTAAAGCACTTAAATGTAATGCAAATTACATTCACACTCATTCACACTTTAGCTCGCTCGACCACTGCTGCAAAAATTGCTGCAGTATACCTTTAAGACAGTTTCACATTTTGGTCTAAGAGAATCCAAAGATTATCAGCAGAAAAACAAATCTAAAACAATCCAAAGATTTATTAACAGTAGGTTTTTGAAGTGCTACAGTAATAACAACAATAATAATAATAATTATAGTAATATTTCCCAGCTTCTTCTTTTGTGATACAGAATTTATTTTAGGTATCAACCCAAAATTAGCCTTTTAAAACTCACTTAAGGTGCATTCAGTTAGTTTCACAGTCATCCTCTGGTTTTACCCATAATAACAGAAATGCTGGCAGATAGGAATGTCCAGAACCCCTTAACATGCTGAATGTAAAATCAATTTGCAACTTGATTGTGTTGTTTAAGATGAACTTTGTACCCCTCTCATACATCCAAAGAACATGACGGAAGCCTCTGGTCCTGAGGAGGACCAAACCTGCTCTCACCTTTGCTGTAGATGCTGCTGAAGTCAGCAGGTGTCTGTCCTCTGTCTCTGACTGCTTCTGAGTCCTCCTGCTGTTTGTCCTTCCCAGCAGATTTATCAATGATTCTGTCTGAAGGCACAAAACATATATGTTAGTCAGCAAATGCGCTGCTGATGTCTTATAGCTAAAGTCTGCGGGACCTTTCATATCAGATCTGAGTGAAATGCTTCAGGACAGGAAAACAGTCACTGTCTTCTTTGCCTCTAATGAGACGCCTCAGCTTAAATCATTTGACATATTGATTTACAGTCATAATAACCAGTCCTGCAAGATTCGGTTCTGTCGCTATTTGATCCAAAAAAAGCGATTAAGACTGAAATCCGTAGTGTTTTAGAGACACTCATCTTACTCTGCAACTGAGAAATGTTCTGTTTGACAGTGTCAGAGCATCTTTACTGCAGACCAACAACGATGAGGTAAAATAACTACATCCATCACACCAGAAGTTCATTCATCTTTGCTTTAGTTTAAATGTGAGCAAAGTGACGCTGCATTGCGTTGCGTTGCATTGCGTTGCATTGCGTTGCGTTGCGTTACTTATACACAATATAGAAAAAACACTTACACACTCCAACAGACAAACAGCATCCTCCTGTCACCTGCCACTCCCTCAAAAAAATGACATACACCTTTAAGGTGATGTTTGGAATTGAAGTCAGTCTCATCCTCTACATTATGTGTGCATACATTTGGGCCGCTGACTCTTAAGTATATTGCACAATTATGTAAAAGCTTAAAGGCGCGAATACGGGATTGGGAGCATTTTTATCGCCTCTCAACGGCCCTCAACATGGTGATAACGAGCCGGTGTCTCACAGCTAACCGTGCTAACAGTGCAAAGAACGGGTGAAAGAGCTGACAGAGATAACACTATTTAAATGAGTGGGAACCAGAGGGTGGGTGCTACGCTTCCGCGATAACACCATCGGTCGGGATGGTATTTTCAGCTGTAACTGCCGTATGAGCGCAGTGCAGAGCAGCAACCATGAGCGAGCCAGTGGGGCACGCTCACATGCACGAACATGCACTAAAAGCACACTCGGCCGGCCTGGCTATGTCAACAAAGCAACACACACAGAGGGAGAGTGACTTCATTCTGTGCTCAGGTAGACATTACTCCTCTATATCTTTACACACAATAGTTGTTTGCTGCTATGTTAACACTCTTGTTGAAGAAAAAATTCCCCGACCTTGGGCCAGCAAAACATAGTGCGTCCTCCCATAGCACTTTTATCATTATAATGATTCTAAGTTACTTTTGCCTGGGCAGACTTCTCCTGCGTCCCAGACACTTATTAAATTAGCAGAGTTAAAATTAATGATCTGCTTACTGTCTGGGATACAGGGTCGTCTCTCCAGGCTTTTCGTCCTCAAGGTCTTTTCACTCCTCCTCGCAGTGCTCGCCATTAAATGTTGAAGAAAAAATGCCCCGACCTTGGGCCAGCAAAAGATAGGGCGTCCTCTTTCAGCACTTTTATCATTATAATAATTAAAACTATTGGAGTTCTCAAAGATCAGGTTCAAAAAATTGGTGGAGAGAAGTCAACAGATCTTGATGTAAAAGTGTTTATTTCTGTCACCAAAAACAATCACGAGTCGTCAGTTCGAACGAAGGACTAACCTACATGACAAATCATTCCTATATCCATATACCATGAGTTTCATTCACAATTCTCTTTCATGCAAAATGCTCAAAACTCATTATTTTCTTGCAAACTCAGCGATTCTGACTTATTTTGGTCTAACCTCTGACAAATTTACAACTCTAACCTTTTTACCCCGGGCCTCCTCCATTCATGTGACTGCTAGAGGTGTAAGATCTTAGAAACGTCAACATTTCTCCAACAGTTTGAATCAGCTCCCCCCTCCTGGAGGCAACGCCATAGCTGGTGTTGCAGACTCGCTGGGGCTTGTGCTGGCCTGGTCGTCCTCCTTTTGACAAAACCCCTGCTATGCTCCAGTCCTCTCAACTAAAGAGCCACGGTGTTTTCTCTCACTAATGCATTAGACACACATTACTTTATGTAAGATTTATCATTAGCTTGTGTGAAAGAATAAATGATGAAATGATTTATATTTTAACCAAAAATATATGAACATTTTGATGTAAATACATGATATATTTGTTTTAGGTTATACTTTTATAAAAAACAACCTGAAAATGTATCACAACATTCTGAATATCAAATTTAGCACCTTTAAGTCAAGATATCAGTGTAGCCTGATCTGTCCATATTTCTATCTATCTATCAATCTATCTGTCTGTCCGTCTATCTATCTATCTATCTATCTATCTATCTATCTGTCTGTCTGTCTGTCTGTTTATCTATCTATCTTCTCTCTACCACTCTCTCTCTTTCTCGGGCACATCAAGGGCATTAGTGGTCAGGAAATCTATCTCTTAAACATTTTGCATATTATTCAAATGGATAGAAGTACAATGTTTTATAATGAACAACCACCAGCGCTGCTTACTGTAATATGGACTGAAGTTTATAAGTACATTGAGAAGTTACAATAAATTACTGTAAATTCCCATATTAAAGCAGGTCATTGAATGCAAGATGCTATAACATTTTCATGTGGTCATTAACTGATGTTTCAACTATAAAATAAAGTCTATAATTTTTTGATGATTTCTAGAAAATCATTTCTAGAATGTATGGGGGGATTATTGTTAGAAGCAACACAGTATTTCTGGATGTCATGGCACTGTGATATTTTACATGTTAGAATGTGAATTCCCCACATGTCAGTGTTGACATGTGGGGAATGACCGTGGGCTGTCATTCGGACCCAACATGTCTTTAATAGTGTCATTCTTTCACTGAGGAATTCTTACAGCAGACAAATTAACTGTATGCATCAAGCAAGTGGAAACACCTTTTTTATAAACGCAGAAGCAACATTATTGCATTTATGTAGCTAACTACCAAAGTTTGAACAGTTTAGGTTGTTCACGTGATACTTCTCTTTTTCTTTTTTTCCTCTGTGCTTTTCTCACTGGTTTAAACTGGATGAGGCTTATTTGGAAAAAATAAAAAGGTGATGTCATGTACTTTTTTTTACATTTCAGTTCAAATCTGATAACAGATGGTTGGTTGTTTGGTCACTGTAAGTCAAATCTGATCACACCACACCCACACAGTCCTGATGAAGTTGGTTAGCACAGTTTTTAAGTGTTCAACTTTTTACAGTTTTTCTCAGAGACTTTGGCTCATTTTCCAAAACAGTCTAAACATTCTCTAAACTGTAAGTGTAATAGTTACAACTGTTTGATGGGACATCACAACTCTATAGCATGTCTGCTATAAAGGTAGTAACTCACCCAAAACACCTCATCCATGCTTCTAAACCAGTTATTGTGTCAGTATGTTGGCCGATGACTCCAAAATTAAAAGTTGTTTTGTCATGGTGTGAGTCGTACTGGTCTTAATGTTTACGTGTTTTTCACCACGGCAGTCAACCCTTAAAATGTTTATTATATGCAAATGTCTGTTTTGTCCTATTTTTTCTTGTTGACACTCACATTTAAATAGCTGGGAAAGGTCAATACTGTACTATACTGTAGTACACAGAAAAAGGATATGCATGCACGTGTTTGTACACAGTTAATATATTTATGTAGCAATGTGTTACATGTACTGTAAACAGAAAATACAGTGAACAGAAAGAACCTGCTGTAGTTCAGTAAAAAAACAAAACAGTACGTAACGCCATGTCATAGATATTTATGTGATATTCAGTACATGTATGTATGATAGATTTTGATAATTGAATGGATTATTTTGCATAGGATGGCTTAAACTATGAAAGAATGTTTAGAAGTTGTGAAGAGGACGACAGTTTCACTGAGAATCAACTCATCAGTTTTGATTAGTAAGACATGCAAAGTGGTTATTGTGTAAATTGTAGAATGAATGACTGAGAAATTATAATCTGTTGTGAACAACAAACTAATTGTTCAAAGATTTGAATTTATTGCTTTGAAAAAAAAAATTCTCATTTGAGAATTGATCTGAATGATAAAAACTGTAATAATGCTTCACTGTTTTCAGGTTTACATACTATATGTTGTTGAAGACATGCTTTCAAACAGTGGAGCAAAAGGGCTTAAATCACTGCACTATACGTCATATTTCTGGTTAATTCACATTTACAGTTTACTGTGTATTATGTAGAGTGTCATCAAACTTCTCTTACCTGGCAGCTGTAAGAAATCCATATTAACGTCAGTTCTTCAAATTTGTTTCAGAGCAATCTAGTTCAGTCCCACTTTAACTATTCTTATATAACAGTCAGATGGAATATCCCCAACAATATATTTCATTGAATCCTCTTTTGCTATAAAAAAAAAAAATAATCCTGTCAGCCTGATAGTTGCTTAGAAGTCTGTGATAGTAATTCATCCAACGTGAGACACACAGTGTGGTGTCAGCCAGCTGCCTTTAGAGAGCAGCAGGTAAAGAGAGGTGTGGCTTGCAGCCAGCTGCTGTTTGGCTGTCACTGAATAGCAGAAAGCAAGGAACACCTGCATGTTGCTTCATGCAACATCGTGCCATGTGGTGCTATGAAGTTTTTTTCCAACTTGATCACAGTGTTAAGGGTAGGTCCAACAAAATTTAAAAAAAAAATAAAAATACATTAAAAAGAAACTTATTTTCTCACTTCTCTCTCGACATTTTGGTTTGATTTGACTATAGGCTTTGAGTTATGGGCAGATTATGAGACAATGGTCCCCTGGGCAAAGACATGCAAAAGGCCCCACCACCTCCTATAGGAGCAAGACACTCAGACTTTATACAAGTTTAGACTCTTTTTGTTGTTGTTTTATTTAAATTCAGATTTTTGTGCTTCCACAAATGTAATTGTTACGGACAATACAAGATGCAGTTGGTATGTTTAAAGTAATAAAGCTTTTTGACAGTTCCATATTTTCCTATAATCTGTTCCCTGCTAATTTGTGTGGACTCAAATGATCTGATCTGATGACCGCAGAGACTGATGGAATTCATTGAGTTTGAGAAGAGCAGCAGTTGGAGGTGAACATGGAGGATGAAGAGGAGGAATAATCATCTCTGATCTACAGCTCTTGTGGAAGGAATTTTCTGCACGGCTATTGATCAGCTCCTGACAGATCTGGACGTCTGTGAAGTCCACCATGGCCCTGAAGAAATAGCACAAAGAAAATGTGTTGTGTGAGAACATCATACAGCTCCAAACCTCCATTAAAACATCCCATATTTACATAGAGACTATAGTATCAGACCTTCAAACATTTCAATTCACACCTCAGATATTATTCTAATATGTTCTCTCACAAAGACATCCCTGTTTTAAATGACTTCTACAGGTGTGATGCATGGACAGACACTGAGACACCACCAATTATCTCATACTGTTTTGAATCATACTGATAGCAGTACCTTAACTACAAAGCCTTGTGGGAGGAAGAAGAGCTCTTTCTGGTAGATGAAGTTCAGCATCACAGTCCCATTTTCCAGAAAATGAAGGTTCATGTTGATGGCAGAATACCTGTGGGAAGAAGAAGATGGTGAACATTTAAATGTAAAGGCAGCTTTAATTCTTCAGCCCATGCAGAGTATTATTACACAGGTATCTGTTTGTATGTAATCTAAAATGTTATATTTACCATACTGAGTGTGTCCCTGCTCTGCTCTTCCACTGAGGTCTTTACATGGCATTCGGATAGTTCCTCCTTGGCATTATAAGTATGCAGATAATCTCCAATTAAGATGAAAAAAAAGCTCAAATTCTCTGTAAATGTTAAATGTGCTTTAGTCATTAGTAGGGATGCATGTAATGAATTTCTGTTCTTCTTGTAAATGTTTAAAATGTGTCTTAGCTTTGCGTCTCCATGGTGTTCCAATCATCAAACTGATGTGTTTATTCACACTGACTGTTTATATTTAATATTCTTTCCTTTGAGTTTATGAAATACTTGTAGTCATCACACAGCAGCAGGATCAGTATGTGCGTCTCCACACTGAAAGAGGAGCTGTGCGCATTTTACGCACGTGGCACAGCATCTGAACCTTCATTAATGAGGCCTATTTAAATCTCCCAACAGGACAACAGGATCAGTGAGGATCTAACGGTAAACGACCTACAGAGATTTCTACACATCACTCAGTTTTGTTGTTTCACGCAGATTCCAGGTTGATTTGTAGTACAACATTTGGAGCATCGCAGCAGTCCTCATGATGAGTCCAGCTCCTTCAGAGCTGTCGGGATGTTTTTATTAGAACTAAAAATCCAAACTACATTTCCTCTAGAAGGTCAAAAATATTTCCTTCTGTCCTGTCAGGCTTAATGATACTTGGAGTTTTTAATGTTGTTGCTTGAATGCAAAGTCTCGCAATATTTGCAGCATTGCGTCATTGTGCGCATGGAAGCGCATGCTCCGTATTCACCATATCACCATATCAACCTCTTATCATAATGAAGGTCTTTCTTTGACACAGCTGGGGCTCTCCTCAGGACAGGTCAGGTCATAAAGCGGGACCCACATTTAATATGTTTTATGTGTTAGTGCTGCATATTCACTCTTTGTGTCCCCCAAGTATAAAGTGAGACATAATACTGAATAGTTATAGAGAAGTCTCTCATTTCTTCATCATTATCATATTACATATGATATATGTGACCACACTGATTCTGTTCTGCATGTTCACAGTGCACCTACATGTAATTCAAAATAAAAGCCCTGGCTGTCCGCAATGCTAGGTGCACTGTTTATAAAATAAAAGCTCTTCAGAAACAGTGGTTGGTTGTCCCAAATTAAACATGAATTTAACTATATTAACCGAACACTCTTATTTACACTGTTACATATATAATACATTTGTTTTTATATTTATTTATTTTGTATATTTTTTATCTTATTTCTATTATTAATAATATTATTATTTTCATCTTCTTTAGTAGTAAAACTAGTGAGTAGTTAAACTCCAGACCAGCTGGTGGCGGTAATGCACCATACAGTTGTTTCAACCGTTATTAAACACCAACGAAGAAGCAGAAGAAGGATCAGCAGCATCAGCTGGTGGTGGTGATGGGCGGAGGCGGAGCTGAATGAGGAAGAGGAACCACAACCACAACTTCATCACAAATATCAATGTTATAACTGTTGAAATGCATTTCATCCTCCTCACGTTGAGTCCTTGAGTGTCTGAGGTAATACGGTCTCTACTGGTTTATTATAGCGAGCTTGTTTCAGACAGTGTTAGCTAGCCTTTACCCGTCTGTTGTTAGCTTAGCTTTATGCTACTAGCTGAATCTGTTGAGCTGGAACATGTAAGTTAATTATCAAGGTTAGCTCATGATTTTATTTCACATTATATGTCTGAGTGAATAGTTTTCCCGGCTGCTGTGTACCAGCTGTCAAGTTAAAAGCTACGCTGACGTTAGCAAGTTAACCGCTAGCTCGCTAGCTGTCATCACAACAACACCCAGCCCTAACGTTACTACTAACTAGTACTACTACTAACGTTACTCCATACTACATCAACTAACCTACAGTAACACTAGTGGAGCTGTTTACACAATATCTGACAGCTGAATAGTCTAATAACTTTCAAGAAAGGCTGTCCTTTAATGTTCTCCTGCCATATTTTGTACATTGTTCCGTGTTATCTGTGGAGAAAGGAAGGTCATAGGGAGGGACTATTTTGACAGGAATTAGTCTGCAGCATGAACCAAATACTGAAGTAGATGTGTATAGTTATAGATATAGTTAGATATAGTTTCTACACACACTGCAGGTGTGTTCCACCTGAGAAATATTGCTATATTTATTTTTTAATCAATATGTCTTTTCTTACAATTGCCCTAATGCTTAACAGTGAAACTGCTGTTTGCTGTGTATTGTATGATGCCATGGTTCACTCGCTGTTAGTTGGTACATCACAACACTGTTATAAACCACTGAAATGCTGAATCTAATCATTAACTCGAGATGTGAACATGCCAATATTTGTTTTATAGAATGTGCCTTTAAATGTGCCTGGACTCTTGTGCCACATTGTCTCCATAGAGAACAACCTGCTGTGACTTTTTTTATAGTGCAATGTGATAAGAAAACACTGGAATAATTACTGAATATGTTGTATTTGGTTTAAGAAACCTTTAGCCAGATCAACTTTTTCTTATCTATTGGTGTGACAGTCTGTATTTTTCTCTTTCAGCTCAAGAGTGTTTGCAGGAAGCCTCTGGATACGAGTGGTACTTTATACTGCTGAGCATCGCTATGGAGGAGACGAGTCGGGAGGCGGTTGCCACGGCGGTGCAGCGCGTGGCAGGGATGCTGCAGCGATCGGACCAGCTGGACAAAGTGGAGCAGTACAGAAGAAGAGAGGCTCGCAAAAAGGCCTCTGTGGAGGCCAGACTGAAGGTGATGTGTTAACAGTGTAGTGTCGTTCAGTTTACACTCCTTCATTTTACATCTAGCAACTGTTTTGTCAGTTAGATGTCAGAAAATAGTGAAAAATCGCAGGTTTGCTTAAAATGTCAATGAGTGTGACACATACTCAGTAAGAAATCAAGCATTAATCATATACCACAATATTATTAATTGACACAAAGCACAATTGTAATAACTGTCTCTTGATGGCCCCTGATGTGCTTCAGGCAGCTATCCAGTCCCAGCTGGATGGCGTTCGCACTGGACTGACCCAGCTGCACAGTGCTCTGCTGGACGTCAAAGACATCCAGGGCTCACTGGCTGACGTGAGTAAAGACTGGAGGCAGAGCATCAACACCATAGAGAACCTGAAAGACGTCAAGGATGCCGTAGTTCAACACAGTCAGCTGGCCTCAGCTGTGGAAAACCTTAAAAACATTTTCTCCGGTAAGCTTACTGAAGTTCAATCTGACCTAAAAGATGTCAACAATTGTGCGTCCCACCGCAGACAATATAGTGAAACATCCCAGGCTTTAGACTGGTTTGAGACAACAAGATATCTTTGAAGTTTGACTCGACTCACAGAGAACTTCTCTCCTGTTTTCCTCTTGCTCTGTGTGCTCTGTGTGTCTTTGTCACTTGGCTACGTGTACAGTCCCAGAGATTGTGACAGAAACGCAGCAGCTGATCGAGGAGGGGGAGCTGCTGCAGGCCCACAAGAAGCTGATGGAGTTGGAGTGTTCACGGGATGATCTCATGTATGAGCAGTACCGTATGGACAGCAAGAACACTAGTGACATGAACCTCATCTCCATTTACTTCGAAGATGTAAGTTTATGTGATAATTGTAAAGTTGTGTAACAGTATAATCAGTATAATGTACATTCCCACAGCACTAATTCCATCAGTACAACAACAGGGTCATGTCATACTCACTGTGTGTGCGCACGCGCGCACGCGCGTGTCGCACTCAGAGTGAATTAGAGAGCAGCCGAGAAAGCAGTCAAATAAAATGAGTTTTGAAAACCACATATATATATAACCACATTGGCCAATGCTCTTAACAGTCTGTTCTCAATCTCCTCCTGTTCCCTTCCAGGTTCAGGGGTTGTCAGACGAGTTGGCCAAGCAGTTGTGGATGGTGCTGCAGAGGGCCATGGTAACGGTTCGTCGTGACCCTACCATGCTGGTGTCAGTGATTCGCATCATTGAGCGGGAGGAGAAGATTGATCGACGTATGGTCGACCGTAAGAAGCAGACTGGGTTCATTCCACCTGGGCGACCCAAACGGTGGAAGGACAAGATGTTTGAGGTAAGAGGCGTGATGAAGGATCACAGCAATACTCTTCAAATACTCAAAAGTTCTGATAAATATTACTTGGACAATTAGAATAAAGTTGATTATCTAAAGTTAGCTACTATCTAGCCCCTAGTTTGAGGACCCTGGTTTTTCTCTTCTTTGACCATTTGTCTTCATCCGAAACATTCTCTTCTTCCTTGTTTGATTCTGCTTCCATGTCCGACCCTTCTTCCCTTTTTTATTTTCCAAACCCTCTACCTTCTCTTTTATCCTTTTCCTTCTTCCTCTTTGCCTTCTAACTCTTCTTGTTCTTCAACCGACTCTTCTTATGATTCTTTGTGCTATCCCACACTTTTGTTCTTCTGTTTTTCTTATTTTTCTCTTCCTTCCTCCTTGTAAATCATCACAACGTTTCACACAGCAGTCAGGTCTAGTCTAAAATGACCTATACCCAAACATGGAGACCATATGGAGGTTGCTTTGAAGGCTGATTCAGAGTAATGTTTTCCGTCAAGAATGAGAGGCCTTGGTCTCACTGTCATGACTGTGTTTGTGGAACATATTATCACCAGTAGGTTTCCTTTTGCCTTACATTTAGATGCTGAGGTGTAATCACATGTTGTGAACGCAGGGCAAATTATAGGATTCATGGTAGTTTTAGCTGGTAAGAGGTTTTGCTTTTCTGGCTTCTCCTGAAGTCTTTGATCTGCTTCTGTTGCAGGTGTTGGAGGGTACAGTCAGCACCCGCATTGAAGGCACCCAGGCTGTGACGAGAGATGCTGATAAAATGTGGCTGGTTCGTCTTCTAGAAATAACTAGGAAATATGTCCTGGATGACCTCATCATTGTCAAGAACCTCATGGCGCAGTGCTTCCCCCAGCACTACAACACATTCAACAGGTAACAGACACTGAATGAAGTAGTTTTCTGTCAGCACAGGTCAGTTTGCCTGACCAGTGACGGCCTCCACCTCCAAGCATAGTTGAAGTATAGTTGAAATTGGAAATGGAAGCCACATTCTCATACCATACCATACCATACCATACCATACCATACCATACCATGTTCTCTTACATGTATGTATGTGTGTTTCAGGTTTTTTGGTCTCTACCACAATGCTGTGTCCTGTCGTGTCAAAGAACTGGCCTCTGAGGACTTGGAGGCTAATGAGATCGTATCCATGCTAACCTGGGTCCTCAACACGTATAAGAGGTAAACACACACACACACACACACACACACACACACACACACACACACACACACACTTTCAAAAGCTCTGTCTGTGTACATGGTGTTTATTGTGGGACATTCATCAGTTCAAAGACAGAACCTTATTTGTCAATATCGCACAGGTGAAACTTGAGAGGCTCAGTATTGCTGTTAGTGATCATTCTGGCTTAACCCGACCACGGGGCTTTACATTACTTGTTTGTTTTGGCACCATTTGTCATGAGAGTTTGGTGACCTCTATACAGTGTTGGATTACAGGGGTGGAAAAAACAAATCGATTCACCTACGTGTCATGATTTACGATTTTGAAATTGATCCTTCAATTCCAGAATCAATATATGTGCTTCATTTGAGTCTAAAGTGTGTAGGATTCGGAAGCGTCTAGTGGTGAGGTTGCAGATCGCAACCAACTGAAACTTCTCCCGTGTGCGAAGCTTGTAGGAGAACTACGGTGGCCGACATTAAAACACTAACGGTCCTATCTAGAGCCAGCTGTTGTAAGAGTAAGAATAGTAGCTAAGAAAAGCAGAGCCAGTGCGTAGAGTGTGTGTGTGTGTACGTGTCTACACCAAATTCATGAGGCACCTGCTGATGGAAGTGATTTTCAGTTAATCTGTGCATGTGTATGTTTCAGCGAGGAGATGATGGGCCATCCCGAGCTCCATTCAGAGTGTGACATCAACCAGCTGGAGCCTCTGCTGCCTCAAGATGTGGTGGACGACCTGCTCAGCAAATACGTCCAGACTTTTACAGTATGCACCACACACACATTCACAGGAATAGTAATGCATGTCCCGTTCAAGTTATTCAGCCTGTAGCCTGCCTTTATTTCATTTGGACCTGCAGTTGGAATCCCCACGTAATCAAATTTTGAGTGCTGCACTGAAAATAGACCTGACATCCAATCATAGTAACTAATTACGAAAAAATTACCAACATCTTGCCTTGTCCTGCCTCCCTGTGTGTCACACCTCCTCCCCCATCCCTGCACCTTCCCCTGCACAGGGAATATAAACATTCACTTTATAAAAATGCCAACGTGTCATCATTAATAAAAGTAAACAGTGGCACAGAAACAATGTTAGAAAAGCATCTTTTTGTTCAGTGTGGATCCAGACTCTCTGTTTGACTGTCTATATCTTCAGTCTAATATAACAGGCTGGCTGCGGAAGGCCCTGGAAACAGACAAGAAGGACTGGCAGAAAGAAACAGAGCCTGAGGCTGACCAAGACGGATACTACCAGACCACACTGCCCGCCATTGTCTTTCAGGTAACACACACATCAATTATTCCTGACCCTGAATAGCAATGAGAAGATATAGATGATGAGTTAACAGATTTTCAGTGGGCTGAAGATGCAGCATGTGATCCAAACTGTAAATGAGTATTTGTGTATCTCAATTTGAATTAATTTGCGAAAATTTAGCCATTTGCTTCCTGGTCCTTGTAAAGGAAACATCTCATCTCACTCATTCTCTCTCTCTTCCTGATTTTAATGTATCCCCACTCTACTCTCCATCAGATGTTTGAGCAGAACCTGCAAGTTGCTGCGCAGATTGACGGTGATTTCAAAGAACAAGTTCTGAAGCTTTGCCTGAAACAGATGAACACTTTCCTCATCAGGTATTTTCTTTTCATACTTTTTGATTTTCTTTCTGACGTGATAGAGATCTCTTAAACCTATCCTTTTAAGGATAGGATAGATTTATAAGGATTAATTTAAGGTCAAATGAACAATATCTTAATTTAACATAGTATTAAAACCTGTGTCATTTTCCATGGTTGTGTGCACTTCTAATTTTCTGACCTCACGTGTTCTCTGTTCTGTTTTCTGTTCAGAAAGTTACCCTTTAAATATTGGTTATATGCAAACAGAGATCAAGTAACAAAGTACAGCAATCAATCTAACAGTGACTGTGTAAACCTAACAGGTGTGTGTGTGTTGTTGTGTGTAGGTACAGAGAGGAGGCGATGATCTACAAAGAGGAACACCTGAGAGACAGACAGCTGCCTCAGTGTTACGTACAGTACATGATCGCCATCATTAACAACTGCCAGACATTCAAGTAAGATTTCATTTTATACATGATTAACTAGTGTTTACACTTTCAGTCAATGATAACTTTGGTCATAAGGTGATAATGTCAAGGTGGTTGGCAGACAGGGGAAGGTCAACCAACTTCTCATGTAGAAGTGCAGTGGTGAGTGTTGTAACTGGCACCAGTTGAGGGCAGAATGGTAAATAGAATTAACTATCTTGTAATAATGATTGATTAAATGTCCACACTCCTGGGCCTCTGACAGAATCATCAATTATCAGGTGAAGAGTAATAAGTGAGGGATGTGTTCCTCAGAGAGTCCATCAACAGTCTGAAGAGGAAGTACTCGCAGTCGTCAGAGCCCACTGACAGTGATGCTGCCATAGAGAGGACACTCAACGAGGTGGCCAAGGAGGGATGTCAGTTCCTATTGGATGAAGTCTTCCTAGACCTCGAAGTAAGTAGGAAATATTGTTGGTGTTATGCCAGGATCAGACTACATGATTTTTTTGACGGTTACAATGGCCACTATGTCAGATTAGACGATTGAGAGTCATAAATTCTTGTCGTGACTTGGCCACGACACATGACAGACTACACGTCGGCCCCCTGTTCCAACAATACACACTCTCCCGGCACCGCAGTCTTTATATACGGGCTTACTAGGGCTCAAGCCCCCGGGCCCGACCATGTAAAGGGTCCCAGGAGGCTCCGGGGGAAACAATAAAAATATGATTCACAGGGAGAAGCGACTTGAGTGCTTTCACACCTGTACTTAGAGCTGTCCACTTGTGATCCGATCACTGAGGACGCCTGTTAATACCAGGTCTGAACAGGACCATAACTCATTTCGCGGCTGCTGGTTACAGCGTCATCCCACAGTACTTTCAGAAATTCTTGTCCTCATTAGTCACATAGACATGTAAACATGGGAAAATAGGGTCCAGGTTGAAAAAATACCAAGTTACCTTTTAACACCACAGAATAAATTATCCAATAAGAATATTTTAGCTTTTTGTAAACATTTGCTACAAAGTAAAAACACATTTTCTTGAAACTACAAAAAACACTTAACTAACTGATGCATAAATTAACTTAAAATAGATCAATTGCCAAATTAAGGAAAATTTTACTGATTAACAAAATGCTCCAAAGCATTTAATTGCTTTGATTTTGACATTGCATTGACCAGCATCACCTGAATGAGTTGATGACCAGGAAGTGGCTGTCGGGCTCTCATGCTGTGGACACCATCTGCGTGACAGTGGAGGACTACTTCAATGACTTCAACAAGATCAAGAAACCCTTCAATCAGGTAGGATGGGAGCACTGTACTCTCCACAACATCTGAATAGACTCTAATGCAACTTAATGGAAACGTGTGTCATATTAGCTATGACTGTTCTTCTGATATGTTGGCTGTGGTGTGTACAGGAGATGACCAGCGAGGCCCTGCGCAGGGTGGTGGTGGAGTACATTAAAGCAGTGATGCAGAAGAGGATCACTTTTAAAAACGCTGATGAGAGGAGGGAGGGAGCTGAGAGGATGATCAAGGAGGCCGACCAGTTCAAGTTCCTCTTCAGGAAACTGGCTGCTGTGAGTTGACGTATAATGATTTCTCTATACGGAAACATGATTCACTTTCAGCAGCAGCATTACAGTTGTAACTAACAATTAACTACTATCTGTCAACCAATAGCAAAACACTTTCTGGTACACAACAGTAGTGTACACAGTGCAGGGCCAGTGTAGACTAAACATGGTGTAACAGTTGGCGTGGTAATGACAGGAAAGCCCCATAAGGTTGGAGGGACATGCCTAACTTTGTCTGGTTGTTGGGTGTAGGGTGAAGACACAGACCGGCTTTGTGGTGCTATCGCTGCCATCGCTGAAGTGTTCAAGCTGACTGACCCCACGCTGCTGTTCCTGGAGGTCACCACTCTGGTGTCCAAATATCCTGACATCAGGTACACACACACACACAGGTGGATGATATTCAACAAGGGCTGTCAATCTATTGCAATATTTAATCATGATTAATATTGTCCATCGTTAATGGTGATTAATCGCACATTATTTATCTGTTCAAAATGTACCTTAAAGGGAGATTTGTCAAGTATTTAATTCTCTTATCAACATGAGAGTGGACAAATATGCTGCTTTATGCAAATGTATGTATATATTTATTACTGGAAATCAATTAACAACACAAATCAATGACAGATATTGTCCAGAAACCCTCACAGGTACTGCATTTAGCATACAACAATATGCTCCAATCATAACATGGCAAACTGCAGCCCGACAGGCAACAACAGCTGTCAGTGTGTCAGTGTGCTGACTTGACTATGACTTGCCCCAAAACTGCATGTGGTTATCATAAAGTGGGCATGTCTGTAAAGGGGAGACTCGTGGGTACCCAGAGAACCCATTTACATTCACATATCTGGAGGTCAGAGGTCAAGGGACCCCTTTGAAAATGGCCATGACAGTTTTTCCTCGTCAAAATGTAGTGTAAGTTTGAAGCGTTATTTAGCCTCCTTCACGACAAGCTAGTAGGACATGATTTCTTCCATAAGATGATGATTCTTTAGGTTTTCTAGTTTCATATGATACCAGTATCTTCACTCTAGCTTTAAAACTGAGCCCATTATGACCTAAAAATCACAAGTTGAGTTAATGCGTTAAAGACATTAGCAGCGTTTAAACGAATAACTATATTCAACTTATCAAGCCTACAGTGCATACACTTGTTTTGTTTTATTACATTTAACATTGGATCATGGTATAATAAGGTTTTTATTGACACTGATCAGCAGAAAAAATACTGTGGTTGTATAAAAACATAAACTGTTACTGCTGCTGGACTCTGAGACGTTAACATTGTTGATTTGAAGTCATTCCTCCGTCCCAGTAACCCCTTGGAGGAGAACGCAATCGTCACATCAGCGTCGCGCTCGCATAACAACAGAGTTCATGCCACAATGAAACGACTGTCTGTACCGGTTCCATCTGGTCCGAGCATTTTCAAAGCGTCGAGCAGCAAAGGAGCAGCCAAACTTTCTGTGCAGTGTGCAGTTTTCCTGTTTCCCCCTCGTGATCCGACAGGCTCTGAGAAAGTTTTAAAGAAAACTTTATTTGTATACCACTAAATAAATAAACAGCAATAAAGGAGAACACATGCCCTCAGATGAAATAAAATCAAAGAACAAGGTCAGATAATGAGAAAATAAGGATTACATGATAAAAGGTTGATAATTAAAATGATAAAATAAAATAAAAAATAATAAAATAATGTCATAATGTAGTAAAGTATGTAGGAGACAGCTGCATAGATTAAAATGACAGCAAATCTGTTGCGTGAGACATGCAGGTAAAAAACCCGTCTGACACGAGGGGTGCAGTACCATGACAGTAGTCCAGAGCCGGGTTTCCACCAATCATTTCTGCCGAACTTTACTTTCAATGTCAAACAAAGAGAAATGCTCTCCCCTCGTCCTAAAGTGGTCCTAAATCGATACTATAGTACTTCCATGTTTATGTGTGTTTCATTAATCAGCAACGGTCATCCCTGCAAACTCCACCCGAAAGTTCTGGTACTTTCAGAAAGTACTACCCCCTTGACCAGAGCGCTAACACTGAAGTGTCTCCACAGGGAGGAACACATCCAGGCGTTGCTGGCAGTGCGAGGTGATGCCAGCAGGGAAATGCGCCAGATGATCATCGGGACTCTCAGCGAGAACAAAGTCTCCTACTCCGGTCTCACACAGCCCATCTTCAAAGACATCGCTGTGCCCACCATGACCATGACGACCATGACTACCATGACCTCTATGGCAACTGCAAAGCTGCTCAAATAAAGCCAATAACCATGACACTCTCTCCACTTTCAGACACAGTAACATAAGCAGACCTCTTCTTCCAGACACTCACTTATGTTGAATTGTTTAATGCAGCTTGTTGTGTTTTCTGTCTCCACCCTTTATTTGCTGTTTTTATTGTCACTCTGATCACGTCTGCTTCAACAAAATAATAAAATTAGAGTTGTAATAATGTGTCATATGACTACTAATTCCTACTTTCACTTGTTTTTCTTCCCTGTCCTGCTGCTTCTTCATCACTACTGTACTTTGACCTCTGTGCAGGTGTCACAATTTACTTCCAAACAAGTTCCTCTTTATTTGTTGGGGCTCACACTGAGTTAGTGAACACAAAGGCATAAAAGCCAGAAGGATGCATTTCAAGAGAACTAATAATATAGGGTCCTGATTTCACATGAGAAAATCCCATTAAGTCATCGGTGAGAACAACAGGAAGTATGTTACTACACATGAAATGGAAATCAAAAAGATAATGAATGAATGAAAAAAGAAATAAATGATAATGTTATGATGCTGTGTTGGATTCAAGGTCTTTAGCTCTCAGGGGTTTTTTTAACACCAGAGATTCATTTTGCAAAAACACGAAAATCTGTTCTTTCACTCACACAGCACACATGAAAACATCTGGATTATAGTAGGTTACACATAGTGCATCAAGTTTATCAGAGCAGCACAACAGTGTACATTTACAAGTGAATTTTAATCATTGTTGCATTTTTCTAAGATGTACAGTGTCATCAAGAAAGTTTGCAGTCATAACTTCATCAAGAATATACAGATGTAATAAATGATGAAATGCCATGTCTGACTTTATTATTACAATGCATTCTTTTCTTTTTTCTTTTTTACCACTGCAGTGATGGTAAATCAATAATCTATATTAAAATGTGTCATGATTGCTGCCCAAGGTGCTGATCCTGGGACAGCCAGGATGTGGGAGCTGTCCATGGTGCTCATGTTATCAGACTGACTAATATTAGGCTAATAGGGTGTCCTGTCAGAAATATTCAACATACTACACTGCTCTGTACGGTCTTATTTAAGCTGAGTCCGGAGATCGGCAGGATTTACTATTCAAAATAGTGACGATAAATTTTTTCTTCTCTTTGTGTCTTTATTGAACATTGTGACCAGACAGACATTCAGCAGGTCATGGACATTCTTACACAATTAAGATTCCAAAAAATAGATGCCCCTATTGACTTTGCTTTGTTTGGTAAACCAATAGTGAGGTAAAGATCAGGGTAAGTCAACATGAAGTGTAATTAGGAATACTACATAGACATATTATTTTATATCTATGGGTAATACATTCAAGAGTAATACAATAAGGACTCATTTGGGCTCATATGGGTGAGTTAATGAGAGAGTGGATAAACTAGCCCAACAAGCCAAGTCATGACAAAACATTGAACAGGGGTCAGCAACCTGCGGCTCCAGAGTCACATGCGGCTCTTTAGCTCCTTTCCAGTGGCTCCATGTGGATTTTTAAAAATGGAAATGAATAACTGTTTTTTGTTTACATTTTCATTTATATATATCATTGTTGTAGGTCTAATGTACGACGGAGTATTAGGGACACATTGAGGAGAAAAAATAAAGTCATAATATTACGAGAATAAATTCATAGGTTTACAAGAAAAAAAGTCGTAATATTATGAAAATAAAGTCATAAGTTTAAGAAAAAAAAGTCATAGTATTATGAGAATAAAGTCATAATATTATAAAGTATAAATTTTACTTGTTATTTTCTTTTTTTCTCGCTAAGTTATGACTTTATTCTCGTAATATTACAACTTTTTTTCTTGTAAAGTTACGACTTTATTCTCGTGATATTACAACTTTTTTTCTTGTAAAGTTATGACTTTATTCCCCTAATATTATGACTTTTTTTCTAGCAATATTATGACTTTATTCTGGAAATCTCAGATGTTTTTTCCCTCAGTGTGGTACATTGTCTCTTTGGCCCTCACTGCATTAGACTTATATACTATATACTTAGACTATAAACTGTGTTACCTTCATCACAATGATCAAATGTTTTGTGGCTCCAGACAGATTTTTTTTATTTATTTTTTTGCCTAAAATGTCTCTTTTGATAGTAAAGGTTGCTGACCCCTGACATAGACCCTCATATTAGACTCAGAATCAGAGGGAAACAGTGGGAGAAGCAAAGCGGGCGCTGTAGAGGTTATCTACCTCCAGCAGGTGGCGGTGATGCAACAACAACAACAACAAGCTACCGCTAAAGCTCCGAGAAGAAGAAGCTGAAGCAGAAGCTGATGATGAAGCCAGGAACAGAAACAGGACGTTGCGTCTAATCTGAGAAGCTGCAGCCTGCTGAACATGAATAAACCTCAACCTGTTTAGCTTCGGACACTCAGCCTAAACCACAGACTGTCTTCCTGTCCTCCAGCCCGCTGAGACAGCTGGACTTGACCCGGGTAAGAGTGTTTAGACGGCGCAGCTTGATGTGGCTGCTGATGTTTACTGCTGAGCTAAGCTAAGCTAAGCTAACGCTCTAACCAGCTTAACGCTATAGGTCCGCTGAGGTGAGCAGCTAACAGCAGCTAGCAGCAGACAAACTACCGACACAAACAAAACAATATCAGTGAAATAATATATCTTCACCGGGTTAGATATACTACATGTTTCCCGGTAACGCTACCGTTCCCGGTTCTTTGTGTTTATGGATGTGTTGCAGGGCTGCAGCAGAGAGATAAACAAGCTAGCGTCACTCAGACAGCTCAGCCCGTTAAAGTCTCTTATAATCAGCGTTACATGTACATCTTAAAGCTAACGCTGTGTCTGACCTTAACACTATACTGTGTAGTGATCAGTATCAGGACACAGTTGTTATTCATAAGTATTGAGGTTACATGGCCAGCAGCTACACCATGCTTCTTATCAGGTGTTTATCAGTGAGGACCATCCAGACTACAGAGAGGTGCAAGACTGAGAGGAACTGCTCTACTTAGAAAGACTAGAAGAAGGTTGTTATGAATCATTTCCTGAGCAAACTGCATGTGATTGGTGGAAGCATTGTTACATTGCTATGCTGCTCAATGATTGAATGATTCACATGATCGTGTACAATCTACAAACAATGCACAGCTTTATTCTGCACTTTAGTCTATTTAAAAAAAAAAACCTCTCTACCTCAGTTCTTATATATCTCCTACATTTTATTATCCAGCACTATATCACTTTTTGCACTATATTCACATTTGTAATAGTCCCATATCTCAGTCGTTAGCCTGCACTATATTCATTTTTAACAGTTTTCTTCATCTCCTGGTGTTTTTATATATGGTATATTGTTTTATACTTTTTACTTTGTACTACTTACTTGTGTCTTTTTACTAACATGTCTTGCACTATGGAACTGAGATGCTGGAAACTTGAATTTCCCTCGGGATCAATAAAGTTACTATCTATCTATCTATCTATCTATCTATCTATCTAAATCACATCAAATCTATTATTTTGGTCTGCAGAAATCTATATGTTGTATGATTGTGTTGTATTGTTTTCAACTGTGGCATTGAGTAATTGCCTTTCTTTATATATATATATATATATATATATAGTTTCTGGCCTTATTGTCTCCGTTATTGATTGCAGACTGAAATAAATTTCAATGTACATTACTGGCTGTATTGGAAGTATTGTCTCTAAAATACTTTAAAGGGGAGCTACACCCATTTTCAAAATTCATACATGATATTCCTATGGTGGTATAAGACAGACCCAGAAAAAAATAGTAAACATGAACAACTCTCTCCCAAATCCAAAAACCTGAGTGCTAAAACTCAAACTTGTGATGTCATCGAGTATAAAGTGTGGAGCTGCTCCATAGACGATGAATGAGGGACTGATTTTGTGGACCCCCATGGGGAATGCTTGTTTTCTTTTTTATACCCAAATGAGCTTTATTCTTTTGTAGAGTTCTCAGTTGTGAAACAGAAAATGTTCCCATATACTCACAACATCCCCCTGGCTGCTCTCAGTGTTATCTAGAACATCTCTCCCCACTCATGTCCACACTTTATACCTAGTGACATCACATGTTTGAGTTTTAGCACTATAGTTTTTGGATTTGGGAAAGAGTTGTTCATGTTTACTAATATTTTTTTGGACTGTCTTAGACAATTGGAATAATATGTATGAATTTAGAAAATGGGTGTAGCTCCCCTTTAAGCTTTAACGCTTCAATGCATCAAACTTCACATGCATCATAATGAGCTTATGTTAAGTTGATCAGTGTGCAGCACTGAGCATTTTGATAAAATCGGTGTGCATACTGTGTGAAATGATTGTAACATATAGAATAGCAAGGGATCCCTTAGGATTTTAGGACATTGACTAAGTCATCAAAATGGCTAATTTGGTTGTTGAATGTCCTCATTGTCCACTTCGGTACCCCCCTTCCGGTTTGCTGCTGCTTTGGACCAGTTCAGACTGACTCAGTGTACCAGAGGCTCCGTTATATACCAGTAGCTACAAAGGAGCCTTTGTTAAACACATAACCATGTGAAATGAAAACAATCTGAGAAGAGATTGCACTCTTTGGTTGAGCTGCTCAGCTCACAACCTGTGATGAGGCACAATTAGATAGACATTGCTTAGCTATAAAAGGTCACAAGCCAAAAATGTTGCTCTACTTCACACACTTTATCATGTGTAATCTTTAATTAATCTTTTAAACTGAGAGGAAGCCTGTCTTATGCAGGAATGCCCTGATCACAATCTCACTGTTACACATTTACACCTGGAAGCTGCCCAGTTCAACCACAGTCTGACCTGCTGGCCACTGTGCAGCTCCACTGGGTTGAACTGGGTTAAGGGCCTTGCTCAAGGGCACCCCAGTGGTGGTAATGAGGGAGGGGCAAACGCTGCTTTTTCACTTTCCCCACCCAGATTTATTCTTACGGTCACACGCTCACTTCTCTAACCTTTAGGCCCCCACTGCCCCGAAATAAACATTTAATTATAGGCTCATATTAATCTCAATTTGATTTGTGCATTTTTTTATTTAAATTTATTTAATAATTATTTTTATTATTTATTTATTTTTATATAGTAGTCATTTTTTTACCAAAATGTGACAATGGTTATATAAAAATTCAATAAAATACTAATTCCAAAAAATAGCAATAATTATTGTAGGGCTGGTGGTACTTTATGTTGGAAACCAGTATCGCTCATTAATATTAACAAAAATATTTTTTCCAAGATATAATATATTACACAGTAGTAAATGTATGCACAGTTACATAGACACTAATCCAAATGATGCTCAGTGTGCCACTGCTATACTTTAAATCAGA
>CAKAOI010047780.1:0-16221 GCA_916701655.1 Sebastiscus albofasciatus
CATTGCACTTTCCTTTAGTAGGCTGTAATGCGATTGTAAACATAAAATTTCAAGTTCTGCCAGTCGCGGTTCTTGAGAGCTTCTGGTTTAGCCCTTAAACATTTCTCACAGTCACTCTTTGCGGATCTGAACGGATTCATGTGCTTCTCCACCGCCTGCACCTCTGTCTGCTGCCAGGGTGTTCTTTTCTGGGTATCTTTACCTGTAAGTAAGCAGAAAACTAATTTTTAAATAAAAGTGTAAGAAGGGATGTGAGATAATATTCCGAGAAGTTCTAAATCTTGTATCAGTATAAGTATATACCAACATCTACAGTACAAGTGAAATTATGAGCATTCAACAACTGGCTGAAATTACATTATCAGTTCAATATCGATCCATGCATTCTGCCACTTGGGCTGAAATTAACACTGGGGAAGGGGAAAACAACAGGGTTTTTTTATCATTTACTGTACATGATATATTTTCTTCTACTACTTTGGATACTGCGCTTGGGTATACAGGTTTTGACACAACGCTGCTTAAATGGAGATTATGTAACCAAAAAAGTAAACTGTTTCAAAATATTTTGGATAACCATCATTCTAAAGTAAAGTACTACCAGGTGATTATAGCTTCGTAAACATAATTTAAATTAATATTAAAGCTACTTTAACTACTTGAAACACTTAACACTTACATTTACTTAAGCACTATTACTAACACAACTGCTTCTAGTAACAGAAAAAGCAGTAATAGTATAAAAACAACTACAACAATTAAATATATAACTATACATTTCTAGTTCTTACTCTCCATCTATCCATTGATTACACTGTTTAACCTATTCAGGCTCACAGGGACTCGAATCAGGCACACATGGGAGAGCGAGGCTTTTCTTAAGGACATTAACTCTAAATGTAAATGTCTGCCAACCCAGCAGCTTCCAGAGAAAAACAATCAAATTCTACTTCAATATCTCTGTCTGCTCTCACACATATTGAATAAAAGAAGCTAAGTGGGGACATTTGCCACACCATGTCCTGGTTCCTTATGGGGACTGATGGTCATAGCATAGCATAGCATAGCATAGCATAGCATAGCCTGGAACAGCGGCCACATATTGACACACGCAGTTTAATCAAGCGTATGGATAGATCACCTGCATTAATGTTAAAAATACAATTTAACATAGCTTGGCATGGCATGGCGGCCACATATTCACACACACAGCTGGCAGCAACACCAGCATGAAATCCAAATCGTACACCAAACATAAACTAAACCCAATAAACAATAATAATGAAATAGGTCATTAGTCCATAATTGTAAATTATCTAACTTTTGATGATTCCATCAGGAGACGACGGGGCTTCTTGGTGTTGAACACTGAAATTACTTCATAGTCCCTTTCAAAGGTGAGCAGGGACAAAGAGTTCAGTCTGATGTGATGCCCTGATGCACGTTTTTATCCAACTGACAGTTGAAAAGAGTCTTTCACCAGTAGGCCTTGTTATGGGTACAGTAGGGTGAGGAGGGCAGTTCACCCTGACCACTGAAGTGCTATTTTATCCACCTAGGCCCACCAACAGCTACGCAGCTGCTTCAAAATCTCGTCTCAGGCAGCTAACTCATCTTTCAAATCCTCACTTAAACCACGAAGAAAATCTCCTTGTAATGCTCTATCATCCTACCCGCTCTCGGCTGCGAGAATGTGGAAATCAATGGAATATGTGGCGACAGAATCGGAGCTCTGGCGCAATGGGTGATCAAAAACTTTAAGCATCTCTGCTGTGAAGGAAGAAAAAGACTGACAAATGGGCGAGTTACTTTTAACAATGGCCAAAGACCAATCCCAAGCTTTTTCCGACAAGAAACTCATAATAAAAGCTACCTTGGCTTTATCGGAGGTATAAGTTAATGGTTCCTGGTCGAAAACTAGAGAACACTGATGTAAGAACTGACTGCATGACCCTACCATACCTGAATACCTGACGGGAGTGGGAATGGCCAGGCGGGTTGGCTGGAAGAGCTGGAACCGGAGCAAGAACTGGAGCGTGGACCAGAGCCACCATCGTGGAGAGACATGTGGAGACCTGATCCATGCGGTCGCCGAGCTGAGACATGTTGGTAGTAAGATTAGTCAGCGTGTCCATTATTCCCTGCAGGGCCCTTTCGTGTTGTCCAATGCGGATTCCTTTAGAGGCCATTTTGGCCAGATAATTCTGTTAGGTTTTGTTTTTTCAGCTGGACCCCAAGGCAGAGACTGGCACAGGTAAGTAAAAAGGTAATTATAAAAGTTTATTATAAACAACGAAGCAAAAACGCAAGCTGGAGGGCAGGGAGCTGGTCGGCTCGGGGCTCGGAGGTCTTGGACCGAAAGGACCAAGCACATGGAAACAACAGTCACTGAGAACGCGGAAGAGGCATCAGCGAGGCAGACCGGAAGATCTGGCAAGGGGGCAAAAAGACACTGGTAAGTACACGCAAAAGTGAACACTAGAAAAATCTAAAAACTTGAAAATCTACAAAGAAGTAACATGATGCTCTACTGCATGAGACGGAATTATCTGGCGCCATAGTGCACTTACATAAACTAAAACATGGGCTACACGTATATAACAAGTAAACTAACAGTATACCTATAAGTACACATGTAGTATAGTTCACATTATAGTATAGCATGCTTTACAAAATACAACTTAGATGTAAACTAATTGTGCACTCAAAGAATACTATTCTTACACTTAAAGTACACTTAAAAGTATACTTTTAGAAACTAAAAAGTGGACCAATTTAGTCCCAAGAAGTATTGCAGTAGTACACTTACAAGTATACTACTAGTACATTGATATTAGTATACTTACTACATAACGCATACTTGGGAAATATACTTTAACTTTACTTAAGTTTATTTCATAATAATGATTTGAAGTATACTACTTTTTTGTAAGGGATAGGACTTAGACACTATGGCACTCAATATTTAGTTCCTGCTTTTTAGCATAACCAACAAGGAGCGGAATAACAACAATTTAACTTTAATTTTTTCTGAGAATTTTTACTTGCTATGGCATTTTTATTTTTATTTTTAAACCCTTTTTTTCATTGGGTTTTGCAGAATTATGCAACATTTGTATTGAATACAAAAATAATTGCCGTTTACAATGTGCCATCGAGGAACAAAGACATGTATTTTTATAAAGAAGTGGGCACCAACCCTCTCAACCCAAGGCTATTTTCAGTTTTGTAAAAAGTGGGCAGTGAACTGAGGAAAAGAGACTGGATAGGGGTGGAACAGGGAATCTCAGGTGGCCGGCCTGGGGGCAGTGCAGATGTGGAGCAGGGCAACTCAGGCAGATGGCCTGGGGGTAGGGCACATGCAGAGCAGGGCAACTCAGGCGGACGGCCGGGGAGCAGGGCAGAGACGGAGAAGGGCAACTCAGGTGGATGGCCTGGGGGCATGGCAGAGGCGAAGCAGGGCAAAAAGCAGGGGATAGGGACTTGGGGCTGCTGCAGTCAAAAAATGACTGCACAATGAATGGCTAAAATAATGTGTTGTAGTTTTGAATCACTTTAACCATCTTTGAAATTAAGGTGAAAGTTTTCTAATTTTTCTCAGTTAATTTATTTCCGTTCCTTCTTTCTCCCTTTTCACCATAAAAGCAATACCATGCCAACCAATATGTCGGTCAACTCCTCTTCCTTCTCCCTTTACCACTGCACAAACTCAACAATTGGAAGTTTCATCTTCATTGCCTTCAATATCATCAAAATGTTGCTCCTCGTCCCTCTCTACATTCTCGTCCTCTACCTGGGATACCAACGATGGCGGCGGCGGCAGCGCTCCTTTGCGACAACAAGCCACTCCGACATCTTCACCTTCCACATGGCTTCTATGGAGATGTTCTATGTATTTGGGTGCACAGCCTTAATTTGTGGCGTATACACTGGTCTCCCAGAGTTGCTGAATGTGGGACTTGTGCATTTTCTATTGTTCTCCCTGGACAGATCTGCTTTCACATCCTGACCTGTGTGGAATGATACCTGGCTGTTGTTCACCCCATCATCTACCTGGGACTGAGACATTCAGGAGGGGACAAGATACGAAATATCAGCATTGTATTTGTTTGGCTGCTGTGCTTCAGATGGGCTGGTGTAACAATTCTGTACATGCCTGATCTTCCCATCATCCTATTATTCTGCTTATTGGTCTTCTCTTTAATTGTCGTATCTTTCTGCAGCCTTTCTGTTCTCTGTGTTCTGATTCGTCCAGGGCCGGGGGAAGTGGGCAGGGAGCAGGTTGATCAGGTAAAGCGGAGGGCTTTCCACACCATCACGGCCATAATGGGAGTGCTGTGGTTTTGGTTTGCAGGGCGCCTTGTTTGTTTTGCTCTAGATTACTCACAACTGCTGAGCCACATTGACCGGTGTTTGGTGCTGATATCTGGAAAATGGTTTGATCTGCCCTGCAGTTTGGTTTTACCTCTGCTGTTTCTACACAGAGCAGGAAAACTGCCCTGCTGCCATCAAAGCAATGAGTAAAGACAATTACTGGATAGGATCAGAGGGGAACTCTATTAAATTAGTTAAGCATTGTAATTGATCTTCAGACAATAAGTTGAAGCCTACAAGTTAAGATTTGAATTCATAAAAAAAAGGAAATAGAGCAGGTTATATCGTCTGCATATAGAGTAATCCCACCCAGGCCCAGAATTACTGGGTTTACAGCAGCTTTCCTCAAAAACTGTGATGTGATTTAAACGGGTTATATTTGATTTTCACCAACACACACTAATTTGTTTTAATCAATTCATGAACTTATTAGAAAATAACTTCTTTGAAATGTCTTAAAAATCTCCCTGAATCATGACATTAGGAAATGTGGCCCGGGCCCAACAGCCAATGGCAAGGCCGCAACTTAAAATACCGGTGAGATTTAAAAATGAATGTTTTCTGCTAAAAGCCGACAGCGCCACCTAGGAAATGCTTGAGCCTAGGACTGATGAATTCAGGTTCTTTAAAATCAGGGGAGCAGAGTTAAAAACCAGACAGAAGTCTAAAATCAAATTAAAACCAGATTTATTGCAATTAAAATAACATGGGTCTAAAATTAATTAATCTAAAAGCTAAAAGGAATAAAATGCTACTAGCAGCAAGGTTAAAACCCTATAAAAAGTCCAGTCCAATCCAGTCATCCAGTGTAGTCCAATCCAGCTCTTTAATCCAGTGCAGTCTAAACCAGTCCAATCCAGCAAATCTTCTGTGTCCGTGTTTTAGTTCCTCCCGTACTCCTACCAGCCGTCTGCCCGTCTCAGCCGTCTCTCCAGCACCGTCCGAAACTGAAATACAGAGACCAGGACCAGTAGTGTGTTCTCCACAACTTGGCAATCACAACTCCCACTAAAAGCTACCCTGGCCTCTCGGTGTGTCCGCTACGTAAGTGTACCAAAGGGTACTTACGTTTTTTAAGTGAATCTGCGTTTGGCGGATACGGTCTGCTACATGTAGTTTCACGGGGGTTCTCAGGTCACTGGGCTGGTTGGTAGTCAGGAGAGCTGTTCTGCTGCACCGCCGTCTCTGCACTGTCTCTGACTGAAGATCTTCTCCTTCTGCTGCGAGCCGCTCTCTTTTTGTCCTCTCCACCTGTGCTGCATCCTGCTAATTGCCACACCTGTCGCTCCTCTCCTTAATCAGTCTCTGATTGGGGGTGTGGCTGTCCTTAGGTCTCATTCATGACTTCTTAAAAACACTTCAATTTATGTATTAAAAGCAACCCAAACAATCAACATGCAGGGATAAAAACACAAAATAGAATAAAAACCATAAAACATGCAAAATTGAATAAAAGCAACCATAAAACATAAAATCATGCATAAGTCATTTTTTTGACCCGTCACAGTACCAGGTTACATTTGGTCAAATAGACCATAAAGCAGGGGATGTTTTAGGGCGGGGCTACCTTCTGATTGACAGGTCAATACCACGGCGTTGTCCAGTCTGGGAGTTGTCCGTGTTTTCATCTTACAACTTTAACCCTTTCAAAGTGTGTTTTCAGTTCATCAAAGTTAATTGGTCGTCTAAAAATATCTTATTCAGCTTTCGGTTGTACTTAGCTCCACCTTCTCGTGTCACTCTGGTTGCAAAAACCAAGATGGCGATGGCCAAAAATGCCGAACTCAAGGCTTCAAAACAGTAGTCCACAAACTAATGGGTGATGTCACGGTGACTACGTCCAATTATTATATGGAGTCTTTAACACACACCAGTAGTAGTAGTAGTGGAAACATGCATTAATTTGCCAATTTAATGAAAATCCTGTTAAAATCTGGCCGAAATTTCGATGGAAACTTGGCCCATTAGGTACCATGTAACCAGAAAACATCTGACAAAAGCATCAAACTTAAACCGTGACTTCCTAGAAATTTTAAAAGCGCTGATTTAGGTTAAATTGGAGTGGTGTGCCTGAAAGCGTCAGGAAGAGAAGTTCAGAAGTTCTGATATATTGAATACCTTTATAGCACAAGATAAAAAATATCATTTTACACTTCATGGACTTGCTTCATAAGTCTATGCTGCACAGTAAGCACAAAAAAACGATTTCATAACATTTTGGATTGGATCAAGGCCCAGTTAATTTAATAATATAATGCCAGAGACACCACATAATTATCACATCATTTTCTGCATTAAATTGTGATCATTTTGAGGCATTATAATCTACAAAAATTGTTTTTTACTGGTTAACTACATTGTCTGTGTCGTATAAATGAGTTGTATATAAATGGTTTGTGCATGGTTTTGTCTGTTTTCTGTGATGTACATATAAATGGAGATGCAAACTGTAAATACTATAAATATACAATAGATATAGATATATAAACCTTGACTCAGCAATGTTTGTGTTGTAGGGACCTACCATTTCTGGTGGCAAAGACAATGAACTATGCTTCTCAGGATCCTTGAGTCATGCAGCCATTGGCTGTGGACCAGGCTCAGCTGCCATTGGCTACTGTAGCATTCACACATTGGTGTGAAATTCACCCACGACAAAACCAGAGGAATTTCTTTGTTCCTCCTCTTTCTGCTGCTTCTCCTCACCTTTGCTGACCTGCAGAGGTGAGCTGCTGCTCTCCCCCCATCTGCTCTCTGATCTATGGCCTGTTAGGAAACAGCCATCCATAGGAACACAAGGAACCTCTAAGGCAGAAGACGCGAAAGCCTGCCTTCTTACCAACTAACTTCAAGCAACAACCGCAAGGAAGTTAGCACCAAGCTATCAAGCTGCTGGGAGCGATCAGCCTCCTCCAATCTGCACAACTGGATTTGCACAGCAAAGACAACATCTTCGACTTGGAACCACAACTTCAACACATGGAATTACAAACCCTTTTCTTCCATGGATTGGTAACGTACTGGGCTTAAATTAGCAGTAGCAATCGCACATGGCTGAGCAAGACTGTTCAACTTTGATTTCTAGAACGTACTTGTATTGATTTGGTTTAATGTTATTCATTGAGTTTGACTGTGGTGATATTGTTGTAGTTGATATTTGGGTAGGTGGCTTCGCCACATCTGATGTGTTTAGTTTATGCTTCACATAGACACGGTCTTGCATGCAAACTAACCATCTTTTCTAACCCACTGCATTATCTAACACACATTAAGGTCACATACAGAAACTGTGAATTAGTTAAACATAAACATACAGCTTCAGATAATCTTAACCCCCACATCACCCCCCCTCTCTGTCCTTCCTGAGCACATGTGTTCTGAAGAACAAAGAGGCCATGTGGTGACATGCTGGCGGCCATCTTTGATTCTGCCATCTTTGTAGTTTTACAGTGCTCGCCCTGTTGTCTGTAGGCAGACATCTTGAGACAAGAAGCCATCTTGTCTGTCTCTCTCTCTCTCTCTCTCTCTCTCTCTCTCTCTCACACACTCACACACACACACACACACACACACACACACACGCTTACACACTTTGTTTGGTTTGTTTAGTTTAGTTATTTAGTTAGATTAATATTGTGTTTTAAACTATTATCTTGTAAATAAATGTTTGTGCAATATACATGCTGGTCTCTTTAATGTTGTACAAGAGTGAACAATGCCAACCTCTGCTATGTCAAGAACTCCGATATCCTTCAACCTTTATTATCTATTTTGGTTATAGTTATTAATTTAATTATTAATCAACATTCCAAATTGATAGTTTAGCATATGTAATGAGATTATATTAACGTTTTGGTTATTGGTCCCTGATTCCAGGGTGGTGCCCCGTTTATTATTAATGTTTATTGATAATCTTTATTAATATTAATAATTCTATTATTATTTATTAATTAATTTGCTAATAACCAAACCTGTTACTGCCAAATCCCTACAGCGTGTACATTTACTTAATTTTATTGATTTGATACAGTGCCTTCACAATAAAATCATGCCTGATGAAACATTTCTCTTGAAAATCTGTTTCTAAAAGCACATAAGCTTTCACCTTTAGCAAAGTATATTTGGTTATAGTACTATAAGTTCACTTAAAGAAAACTTTAAAAAAGTTATTTGTTCTCCAACTGTGTGTTGAGGTACATTTCAGTTAAGAGTTTTATTGTATCGATTAACAGTGTTCATATTTTGTTAATTTGAAAGGAACCACACAAAATAAAATACCGGCCGTCATGTTAGTTAGATGGATATCTTACTGAGCCTTTTATTCAATGATGTTTACCAAAAATAAGTTTATTCAAGTGTGCTATTAGTGTACTTCTTTTAAACTTAAGATCATCATCATCATTCCTCTTTATCCCCGATGGGACATAAGGCTTCAATGAGCTCTCTCCATTGTATTCGGTCCTTGGCAGCATGTTGGGCCTCTCCCCATGACAGGTTCATCTTGTCCAGCTCCTGTGTCACAGTCCTGCGCCAGGTGGATTTGGGACTCCCGGGTTTTCTTTTGCCTGGTGGTGTCAATCTTAAGGCGACTCTCGGGATCCGGTCCTGCTCCATTCTCAGCACATGGCCTAGCCATCTCAGACGTCTATGTGTAATGTCCTTGATGATGCTACGGCTACCGTTTTTTTTGTACAGTTGGTGGTTGGAGATTTTGTTTGGCCAAAAGATCTGGCATATTCGTCGGAGGCATCCATTGTGAAAAACTTCCAATCTTCTCATATCACTTTTGATCACTCGCCAACTCTCGGAGCCATATAGCAGAACAGACTTGACATTGCTGTTGTACAGAAGCATCTTAGTTTTAAGGCTGTATTGCTTGGACCTCCAGATGGAACGGAGTTGGGAGAAGGCACCCTGAGCCTTTCCCAGCCTTGTTTTAATGTCTTTCTGCACTGCACTATCTTTACTGATGAGGCTGCCCAGGTATGTGAACTCTTCCACAAACTCATGTGGTGCCCCATTTACAAGAATGGGTGCTGCAGGGGTGGAGTTTACACACATCACTTGAGTTTTGGAGATGTTGATGTTTAATCCAACCTGTCTGGCAAAGTTGTTGAGTCTGTCAGTTTTGGCCTGCATGCTCGAGTGGTTGGTTGTAAGGAGAGCGATATCATCTGCAAAGTCAAGATCTTCCAGCTGAGAGAACAGGGTCCACTGGATGCCTCTGGGTTTGTGTGCTGTGGTGTTTGTTGTGATCCAGTCTATGGTAACAAGGAAGAGGATGGGAGAGATGATGCACCCCTGTCTCACTCCGGACTGTACGGGAAACCTTTCAGAGATGGTATTGCCCATGACGACACTGCACTCAAAATGTTCATAGAATGTTTTAATGATTTGGATGATCTTTGGTGGAATTCCATTGGAGGTAGTATCTTCCAGAGAGTGTTTCGGTGAACACTGTCGAAGGCCTTCCTGAAGTCTACAAAGTTGACAAAAAGGGGTGTGTTCCATTCCAAGCACTGCTCAAGAATGTTTCGCAGAGCGAAGATCTTAGGGTTAGGATGGCAGTTTTAACCTCTGCAAAGTCAGGGGGGGTTATGTTAATGTCCAGGATTTTGTCTGTTGTTGTGATGTTAGCTAGTTGTTCTGGCTCAGGGAGGTTGAGCACTTCCTGGAAGTGTTGGACCCATCTTGCTGCTTGCTTGCGCTCTGATGTACAGATGTTGCCATTCTTGTCCCTAACATGGGTAGTTTGGCTTATACATTTTCCACAGAGTCTCTTTGTGATCTTGTACACTGTGCCGAGATTTCCATAGGCTGCTGCCTTCTCGGCTACATTAGCCAGGTTTTCAACAAAAACTCTCTTGTCTCTCCTTGCACTCCTCTTTACCTCTCTGTCCTTATTTTTATAGGATGACTTGGCTTTTTCGAGGAGTCTTTGGGACTTGGTGTTCAGTATCTTTGCCTTCAGCTGTTTCCTCTCTTCAATTTTTTGCCAGGTGTTAGCTGATATCCATTCTTTGGCCCCTTTCTGCTTGAAGCCCAGTACTTTTTGTGCTGTTTCTGAATATATGGCCTTAATAGCATGCCATTTACTGTTTATGGTGGTAGTGGATTCTTCTTCCATAACAGAGGCAGCATCTAGAGTGCTGAAGCGGTTTCTGAGTTCCAATACAAACTCCTTGTTGTTCTTAGGATACTGGAGTTTTGCAATGTCTACTTTCTTCAGTCGCTGGCCTTGTGGGACCGACTTCTTCAATTTCAGCTTGATGGTGGCAGCGATAAGGTAGTGGTCGCTATAGGCATCTGCACCCCGGTATGCTCTAACATCTTGTAGTGACCTACACTACTTACCATTAATGATAATGTGGTCTATTTGATTGATAGTCCTACCATCAGGTGACTTCCATGTGAGCTTGTGGATGTTCTTGTGTGGAAAGATGGTTCCGCCGATGACCAGGTTGTTACTCATGCAGAAACCAACAAGGCGTTCGCCATTGTTGTTTCTTTCGCCACACCCGTAGGTGCCCATTGCCCTCTCGTTATTGGAATTGTCGGTTCCCACTTTGGCATTCATGTCACCAATTATCAGAAGCATGTCGTGTTGAGGTAGCTTAGAGACCGCCATTTGTAGCTGTTCATACCAATCGTCTTTGTCCTCCTCTTCAGCCTTATTGGTTGGTGCATAGCACTGCAAGATGGTGAGTTTGCAGAACTTTGAGTTGAGGCGCGCTCTGATCAGCCTCTCACTGACTGGTTCCCATTCCAGCAAGATTTTGGCTTTGTCCTTTGAGAGTATGACAGCTACTCCATGTGTGTGGGTATTCTCATGCCCTGAATGGAGGATGACAGATCCATCGTACAGCACTTGACGTCCGGAGCCACTCCAGTGACTTTCACTTATTCCCAGGATGTCCAGATGGTACCTTTTCATCTCACTGAGGACTTGTGCTGTCTTGGAGGGCTCAAACATGGTTCGGACATTCCATGCTCCAAGGCGGATCTTGGTTTTTGGCCCAAGTAGACCGTCTCTCACACTCCTGACTTCCTTTCGGCTTTCATCAGGAGTGATCATACTACCACCCAAATAGTTTGGGTGGCTGGGATCTACTATGGGCCTGGTTACAATAGTTTTGCTCATTTTAGTTTCTGTAACAAGATGTTTTTTTACGGGGTAGAGTTGTTAGCCCCATGCCCAACCCTCAAGTTTGAGGGTTATTGGTGGAGTTGGCTGTATGTGGCTGTAATAACGGATATATTGGCCATAATTCATCACTTTTATTATTATATACTGCACCCATGGACTGTATGCTGTCAGCCTGTATCGTGGTGTATGTATTAAGGT
Organism: Sebastiscus albofasciatus; assembly: GCA_916701655.1. Taxonomy (NCBI): domain Eukaryota; kingdom Metazoa; phylum Chordata; class Actinopteri; order Perciformes; family Sebastidae; genus Sebastiscus; species Sebastiscus albofasciatus. The sequence goes on from CAKAOI010047780.1 coordinate 11,720, forward strand.
CTCTGTTCCCAAACAGCTGGCTATCGGCCAGTAGCTAGTAGTGCTAGTAACATGACAAAACAGAATTTAATGGAGTTGTTGGCTATATACTAACACGCAGGGCAAAAGACCAGGACACAACCTCTTCTACATCCATGGTCTGTGGTCTATTGGACCCTCTTCTACATCCATGGTCTGTGGTCTATTGGACCCTCTTCTACATCCATGGTCTGTGGTCTATTGGACCCTCGTCTACATCCATGGTCTGTGGTCTGTTGGACCCTCTTCTACATCCATGGTCTGTGGTCTGTTGGACCCTCTTCTACATCCATGGTCTGTGGTCTGTTGGACCCTCTTCTACATCCATGATCTGTGGTCTGTTGGACTCCATTTTGGATCCTTGACATGAAAAAGTTTGAGATTGATCTCAAAATCTGTGTGCTGGATTTTTGTAACTTCAATTTATGTCCATCACTCACTTTATGCTCCTCTGGGAAGCAGCCAGACAAAAATGTGTAGTTAAGTAAATAGTCATAATAGTATGCATATTTATAACATTTGCATTGTTCAACAGAGGGCCATTTCAGTAGAAACATTAAAAATTACAACAATAGAATAGAAATAATTTTGTTATACTTTTTTACTTTTACACTTTGTAGGCGTCCACTAGTCGCTTTCAGTCCAAAATGGCGCCCTACTCTGCCTCTGATTGGCTTACCCTGATATTCTTACCCTAACCAATCTCATTCCTCGTGCCTAAACCTGACCAACCCAACCAACGAAGGCTATGAGTACTAGCCAATCAGAGGCAGAGCAGGACGGGTCAGTACATTGGCTTTCCAGGAAAAATACTGCAGTTTCTTACCATTGTGTTACCACATGCATTAACAAATCAACTGGGGAATTTTTAGTCAGCAAAAGACAACTGGACCTGAATATAGTAGGAACATGATTACAATGCTGAACTTCTTGTAACATACATTATCTCCATGTTCAATCAACACAGTCAACATGAGGCTTCACAGCACAACACAGCAGCAGATTTATGCCCATGAACCCAAAGTCCAGCATGGAGTGGCTGAGTGAACGTGGTCTGGTATCTGTGGAGTAGGGTCATGGTTTCAGAGACGCTGTAGAAGGACAGAATACCTGCCCTGTGGTCCAGGTAAACTCCCACTCTGGAGGACATAGGGTGGGGTTTGGCAGCATGGATGTACATGTGTCTGACTATATAACGGCTGTCGAAACAATCCAAAGCCCAAGACTTGTAATTGCATCCAAAGTTACTTTCAGTTCCCGTTCTGCTGACATCTTTGTATGAAACGGCAACAGAAACAGCTCCGCTCCTCTCCACCTCCCAGTAACGGCGTCCGGTCAGACTATCTTTACTCAGGACCAGAGACCCGTCCACGAATCGGTCCGGGTGACTGGGATATACCTGATCTTCTTCCATGTTTGTTGCTTTTCGGTTCCCCTCAGACAACATCAGACGTGCGTTTGCTGTGTTTGGATCCAGTATTATTTCACAGGAGTATTTTAAGAAGTCAGCCCTGGTTTTGGGCCCTTCTTCTTCTGGTTGTAAAGTGTCAGTTGGTAACATCTCCTTATTAAGACTCTCCTGTAGTTTATCTGCAGGTCCTGGAGCAGCTTGGCTTCCTGTCTTCTTTAAATCTGTTAACATGGTGTTTCCCTCCAGGACAGGCCTCGGTGTGAGGACCTGTCTGCACTGAGGACAGCTGTCAGTTGTCTCTTCATCACAGAAGCTTTTAATACAGCTTGTGCAGTAGCTGTGCCCACAGGGAATAGCCACCGGATCCTCTAATAGCTCAATACACATCAAACAGTGTTTCTCCTGGTCAGACTGGATTCCTTGCTGTGCCATGGCCACTCTCAGAGACTGTAAAAGTCAAACTGTTCTCCTTCCTGATAAACGCTGCCCTCTGATGCTGAGTTCATTTCCTTCATGTGCTTGCTGATCTGCACTGAATGTGGATTGTGAGCTCTCTCTCTCTTAACAGCCTGCTGGTTAGACCTATCTGTATGCTGGCAGATCTGTGCAGGAGGCTCCTGGACTGAATGGGACCGGCTGTGTTTCCGAGCAGGAAGTCGAGGGAGGGGTTATCTGGGTTTTCAATTTTTTCCAGGAAGAGGAGCGGCTGAGTGGGTGTTTACAAGAATGATTGAATAAGGTCAACCTATAACACTTTTCCTCACAAAAGAAATAAAAACTAACTCTAAAGAAACTGTTCCATACACCATTTTATTTAGAGGAAAGTGTCTGCCTTTCAGGAGTATATTAATTCTGATATGAATGACCCCCAGTCACCCAAACTTTTAAGTCTAAAATAAATACTATGTGCTGAAAATGTATGATTATCACCAAGTGAGTCATGTAGTAGAATCTCCTACAGTAAAGCAGCAGCATGAACGTTTTAAAGTTTTTATTCCAACATCATTTCCAGTATAAACATTCTGGAGAAGTAGTTCAATCTGACTTTTAAAGCCAGGATAACTGCATTTTAATGTTAATTCTACTCTGACCTCCACGTTGTCCATTAACTCCTGTTATTACACGGCTGTGTTGAATACTCAATTCTGATTGGTCAATCACGGCAATCTGCGGTGTGTTGTTTCTTTATAGCAGACTGTTGCTATGTATAACAAACCGGTGCTATGTATAACAGACCGTTGCTATGTATAACAAACCGGTGTTATGTATAACAGACTGGTGCTACGTATAGCAGACCGTTGCTATGTATAGCAGACCGGTGCTACGTATAGCAGTCCGTTGCTACATATAGCAGACTGTTGCTACGTATAGCAGACCGTTGCTACATATAGCAGACCGTTGCTACGTATAGCAGACCGTTGCTACGTATAGCAGACCGTTGCTACGTATAGCAGACCGTTGCTATGTATAGCAGACCGGTGCTACGTATAGCAGTCCGTTGCTACGTATAGCAGCCCGTCGCTATGTATAGCAGACCGTTGCTACGTATAACAGACCGTTGCTATGTTTAACAGATCGACGCAGTTCTGATGTCGGACTCTGGTGGACTATTTTTGTGTAAAATGTATTGATTTTTTCAGTAAGTAGCCGTGTAGCTAGCTCATTGTTGTGAATTAAAACCTCTTCAGGGTAACGCGGCACGTGGTGCATCGCCCTGTCGGGGTTTATTTCACAACAATGACGGGCTCGCTAGACATTATCCCTTACATACTGGACACCTCATCAGGCGTTATCCTGCTTACACCATAGTCACTTGCTAGAGAAAAGAAATGAAGACCATAAATTTATATTTTCATGTGTTTTGCAACCAAAATCTCCCAATTCATTCACTGCATTTCCCTGGTAACCCTGAGGGTTCGCTAATACCAGGAACAATCATAATTTAGGGCGGCTGTGGCTCAGAGGGTAGAGCAGGTTGTCCACCAATCGGAAGGTCGGTGGTTTGATCCCCGGCTGCTCCGGGTCACATGTCGATGTGTCCTTGAGCAAGAGACTTAACCCCAAATTGCTCCTGAAGGCATAGCCATCGATGTGTGAATGAGTATTTAGATTAAATCCTGACGGGCAAAGTTGGCACCTTAGCAGCCTCTGCCATCAGAGTATGAATGGGTGAATGCTGTAGTGTAAAGCACTTTGAGTGGTTGGAAGACTAGAAAAGCGTTGTATAAATGCAAGTCCATTTAATGTTCCTATGCAATGGAAACGTTGTTACTCCATAGGACGGACCTTAGCTACGACTTGGCAACGGGAGATATTTCTAGTCCGCTCAGCTCATAGGACCCTTTAGCTCAGCTACAAGCCAGAAAGCTAACGTTATGCTAGCAAGATTCAACGTCAATAACATTACGTACGGTTGACAACCGGTGTTAGAATCTCCGAGCGGTCACGGAGGAAATGAAGATCAGTCCACAACTGGATAGCATTCAGCATAGAAGCATTTTATTTCTTTTTACCACACCCGTCACACGTGGTTTTTCCACCTTGGTATTTCCCCCCCTTTTATACTCCCTTCAATTGGCACATACCATTTCCTATGTCCAAAACCACACGCAAATATACAAAAATATACACATGTATGTACATAATACCATTCCCCAAATATAAAGCCCCTTAATAAATATATACACACACCTACATATCTTAATTAAATATCAATAAATATTACCCTTGAATAAATACATTAAAAAACAGTCCCGCCGGACTCCCCTCTACCCACTTCCCACTGGTTTCTCCCTCCCGGAACTATTAATAGGGGCGCGGGTCCCCGGGGATCTCTTTCACCCGCACACCTTGGGGAACGGAAACAGGCAGAGGTAAGTTACATGTTATTGACCGTTTTAATGTTAATATATGGTGAAGCTATAATCTTTACTCTACATTACCTTCCCTCACTGCTGGGGTCTAATTAGAAAGTGTATTTTAATACGCATTTTGGTGTTTTCCAGGAGAACGAGGAGGAGGAAGTGCCCCGTGTCCCCGCTGCAAAACACCCTGTACACCAGACTCCCCCACT
>CAKAOI010047781.1:0-10512 GCA_916701655.1 Sebastiscus albofasciatus
TCACCTCCTTCTTCTTCTTCTTGTTCTTGTTATTCTTCTCCTTCTCCTCCTTCTTCTCCTTCTCCTTCGTCTTCTTCTTCTCCTTCACCTCCTTCTTCTCCTTCTCCTTCGTCTTCTTCTTCTCCTTCACCTCCTTCTTCTACTTCTTCTTCTTCTCCTTCTCCTTCTTCTCCTCCTTCTTCTTCTCCTTCTCCTTCGTCTTCTCCTTCTTCGTCTTCTTCTCCTTCTCCTTCTCCTCCTCCTTCTCCTCCTCCTTCTCCTTCATCTTCTTCTCCTTCTCCTTCACCTCGTTCTTCTCCTCCTCCTCCTCCTCTTCTTCTCCTTCTCCTTCTTCTCCTTTGCTACAAAGAACGTATATATTGATAAGAAGTGAAAGTAAATAGTTCGTTCCATTGTAACGTCAGCGTCCAGCAGCAGAGCTACGCTTCCGCCATTTTGGACTGAAAGCGACAACGGGACGGCAGTAAAACGTGCGCCTACAAAGTGACGTACAAAAGTAAAACAATTCTATTCTATTGTCGTGTTCTGCGTTGAACGTTAAAATAAAAGCGTTTTCAGTCCAAAATGGCGGAGTTTCATCTCTTTGCTAAGAATATGAAGAAATATCTTTTTAAAAAAGGGACTACTTACACGCCTCCGCCTCCTTCAGGGCGGCGACCTGTTCGACGCCATCACCTCCTCCACGAAGTACAGCGAGCGGGACTCCAGCGCCATGGTGTTCAACCTGGCCGGAGCCATCAAGTACCTGCACCGGATGAACATCGTCCACCGGGACATCAAACCGGAGAACCTGCTGGTACCAACACACACCAAGCAGCAGCATTACTGACGATCGAGAAGTAGAGGCGTAATTGTTTTACCTCTTTCTTGTCTTAGGTGTGCGAGTACCCGGACGGCACCAAGTCTCTGAAGCTGGGTGACTTCGGCTTGGCGACGGTGGTGGAGGGACCGCTGTACACCGTCTGTGGCACGCCGACGTATGTCGCCCCGGAGATCATCGCCGAGACTGGGTGAGAACATCTGGGCGTTAGTTGTCGGGATTAAAAGGTTAACAGACACGTTAATATTAAATGATTGTGTGTTTGTAGTTACGGTCTGAAGGTGGATATCTGGGCGGCGGGCGTGATCACCTACATCCTGCTGTGTGGATTCCCTCCGTTCAGAAGGTCGGTGTTCACAAAGTTCTGGTATTATATTAAATGTGTAGTCGTTTCGGTCCTAACGATTCCCTCCTCTTCCTCTTCCTCTTCCTCTTCCTCAGTGAGAATAACGTCCAGGAGGAGCTGTTTGATCAGATCCTCAGAGGGAAGCTGGAGTTTCCGTCTCCAGACTGGGACGCCATCAGCCTCCCGGCAAAGGTACCGCTCGCTCGTACTGGCTGGAGCGTTCACATGCTGAGAATAAACCCCATGTACTCCAACATCCACTCCTTTATTACTGTTCATATACTTGTTTTTGTTAGGGGTCATAACTCCCTCTCTGTTATCTATTTTATGTTTCTGTGATAACATCTCCTTCAAACAACCGGATTTATTCAAGTTTCTCGCCAAAAACTACATTTTGCAATATTACATTTGGATCTATAGTTGTCAACGTTAATGCAAATGTGTTTTAAAGCCACTAATTTCTTTATCGCATTAACGCAACTCGTAATTTTGAGGTTGTAGCGGGCTCAGTTTTAGAGCTAGAGTGAAGATACTGGATATTCTGCTTCAAAACCATGTATTTGTTGGCGTTTAGCCTTTCAAAAATGACATTTTTCACTGCAAAACCACAAAGCGAGGCCTGCACCTGTATCAACAGGGCGGTCTAGCAGCAATCTAACAACACCATAAATAACATTCAGACCAGGGCTGTCGAAGTTAACGAAATAATAACGCGTTAACGTAAATTCGTTTTCACGCCGCTAATTTCTTTAACGCATTAACGCAGTCGATCTTCCGAAGGTTGTAGCGGGCTCAGTTTTAAAGTTAGAGTGAAGATACTGGTATCATATGAAACTAGAGAACATGATGAATCCATTAGTACCAACCACGTCATACTAGCTTTACATGAAGGAGGCTAAATAACGCTCCAGACTTCTGCTAAATTTTGTAGAGGAAAAACTGGCATGGCCATTTTCAAAGGGGTCCCTCGACCTCTGACCTCCAGACACATTTTCTATTGTCCCCAGGATTACGGGACAACGAAAGTCTCGAGCCTTGACGGTACTTATGATACCTGCGGCACTGTAGAAAAGCTAGAACCGTCACATTTTTAGAATTTTGGCATCGACTTGGTACCAAAGTATTGGTTCTCATGACATCACTAATACTCAATTTCAGGTTGCAAAACTTTCTGTGGTTACACAACTTCAATATCGGACGCATCTATGTGAAATTCCCACCAGGTGTAGAACACAAACATGAATTCAGACCATTTACTGGAACCTGCTAACAGTCACATGACCTGTTCCTCAGATGCTGATTAGTCAGATGCTGCAGGTGAACGTGGACACTCGTTTCACCGCCGAGGAGGTCCTGTCACACCCCTGGGTGACGGTAAGAGCACAAACACAGACTACAGGAGGGGAACTTAACTGAACTTGCCTTAAAGCAGACGTAACTATGTTCTATTGTTACTTCATGAAAACAACAACAAGCACATTATATTACGAGTTAACGGCACTCTTATGTCAACTTTGGTACTAAAAGTTGTTTTTTCTTGTTAGGATGAGGCTCCTGTAGACACAAACACTGTGATCAGCACTGAAGAACAGACCGGTGGAGACGCACCGGAACCAGAGCAAGAATCCCCAAAACTGGAAACCAAACAAGTTCCCTCACCTCTGGTTTAAAACACGTCCCCCCTTTCATCGACTGGAAACCAAACACAACACTGCTTGTTTGATCTACCGGAAACCCCAGAAAGTTTCCACAACCTCTGGTCTAGACTCGTCCAGGAAACCCCACAGGTTCCCCTCAAGTCTGGTCCAGACCTTGTCCTGTTTTGTCACCAATAAAAACTAAATGAGTTTCATCACCTCCAGTGTAGAAACTGTCCTGTTTGATCCTTTGGAAACCAAACAAGTCCCCCACTATCCGGTTTTGGACAGGAACTGTTTACACCTACTGGAAAAAAAATTAGTTCTCTTAAATCGGAACCAGAACAACAACTAAAATGGTCCAGAACACGTCTCCGTTTCTTCTACTGGAAACTGAGCAAGTTCCCTCAAACCTGGTCTGGAATATATCCTGTTTAATCTACTGGAAACCAAATGAGTTCTGTTAAATCTGAACCAGAACAACTTCCCGTTTTTCGACTGGAAACCAAACAAGTTCCCTGAAATATGGTCCAGAACATGCCCCCCTTTCATCCACTGGAAACCAAACAAGTTCCCTCAAATATGGTCCAGAACACGCCCCCTTTCATCTACTGGAAACCAAACAAGTTCCCTCAAATATGGTCCAGAACATGCCCCCTTTCATCCACTGGAAACCAAACAAGTTCCCTCAAATATGATCCAGAACATATTTCCCTTCCATGTACTGCGAACCAAACAAGATCCCTCAAAAATGGTCCAGAACACGCCCCCTTTCATGTACTGCGAACCAAACAAGATCCCTCAGATATGGTCCAGAACACACCCCCTTTCATCCACTGGAAATCAAACAAGTTCCCCCAAATATGGTCCAGAACACGCCCCCTTTCATGTACTGCGAACCAAACAAGTTCCCTCAAATGTGATCCAGAACATGTCCCTTCTACTCGACTCCAAATGGAAACTGAACAGGATTCCTCGCCTCTAGTCTAGGACACATGCCGTTTGTTCCACTGGAAACAAAATCAAGTTCTCCCTTGTTATTTCCAGTTTATCTCCTGGAAACTGTCTTCGCCTCCGGTCTAGACCAGCGTATAATCTATGAAGACTTTCAGAAGTCCCGTCTCTGCTGCTGTACTGGAAAGTATTTACGTTGTTTTTGATGAGCTCCGTCGAGAGATTTAGTTTTGGCTGAATGAAGTCGCCTCACTGCTACTTGAAGGACACGCACCATATCAACACAGGGACACCACGAAGGTGCTATTGGACACGTCCTGTTTCATCACCCAGAGTCTCACGGGACTGGACACCTTTCCTGAAAATGTCCCTTAACTCAGAGGCTCTGGAAAAAGGGGCCTCAAACCACTTTCATAAGGATATAAACAACTGATTCAAACGTTCCCTCTGGTTTAGGGATTATTTCCTCTGCAGTCCCTGCCGCTTGGCGACCAGGATGTCTTCCATTTATTCTGGGGAAACGTCCCGTTTATCCTGCCTTTACCCCTTAAAGCTCTCCTTCCGCTGACGTGAAGGACGTTTCTCACTTCTTCTACTTGGCGCCCACCAACCCAAGGAGATATTTTGAGTACTGTGCCTGTTTACGCTGCTGGTGAATTCCTCTTCCTATCATAAATCTCAGCCCCTTTTCCTTCCATAGGTTCAGACCCCAGCACTCGTCATTGACCTTATAGACGGATGAGGCTCATTGTTTTTGTTTTTTTTACAGATTTTTGCTAAAATGTACCTTTGGCTTTTGAAAAGGAGTGGTTTAAAAGGGTAGTTTGACATTTTGGGAATTTCCTTCTGGCCAAGAGTTGGATGAGAAAATCTATACCACTCTTGTGTCTGTACATAAAGCGTGGAGCTGATTAGCCTAGTTTAGTCCAAAGACAGATACAAAATCCGCCTACCAGAACTTCTAAAGCTTGTTATAGTTCCTCCTAAACTACATTTTTACCAGATTATGCACCCATAAAAAACCCTAAAAACAATGAGCCTCGTCTACGTAGACTCAGTGTACTCCGCTGAAGGGCACTTCCTATCACCCGTCTCCCGTCCTTCACCTATTCCCCCAGCCTTCATACTGTAACTCAAATTAACTGAGTGACTTCTAAACCTCACAATTTAAAAAAACAAAACAAAAAACATCTCACCGACCTTTCAAAGGTTTCTACCTGCAGTATGACGGAGGTCCAACCCCCCGAGCTCGCTGCCTCTCCTCCCGCCCTGCAGTTAACGGAGGATAAAATATGTTGTAAATACTGTAAATATCACTCTTGTCTGTTGGTGTCTGTCTGTGTGAGTCAGTTGTGAAGTAGGGAAACAGTAGCAGTTATGAAAAAAAAAAATACTACAATGAAAAGAAATAATCTCATCATAGACATGATGCGTCAGCACTGCGAAAAAACCTTGTTTTTCCCAAAAGAGACTGTTTTTTGAATTAAAAAAAACAAATGATCCACATTGATACTGAAATATTTTAAAATGTACAGTGTTACGAAGTACATTTACTCAAGTACTGTACTTGAGAACCTATCTTCATGACACCTTATACTACATTTAAGAGAGAAATATTGTACTTTCTACTCCATTACATTTATCTGCCGTCTTTAGCTACTTTTCAGATTACGATTAAATCTGGCAAAAATGCAAAATAATTTGTGATTTCAACTTCTCAAATGTGACGATTCGCTGCTTTTCTTTGCCTTAAATGACAGTAAACTGATGGATTTTGAGGTTCGGACTGTTGGTTGGACAAAATAAAAACATTTGAAGGCGTCACTTTGAGCTTTCCAAATAAAACAATCGATTAATCAAGAAAATAACCAAAAACCAGAAGGGCAGTCGGAGAAGGGCAGCCCTCCGCCAAGGCCAAATGTAAATCTATCTCACAATGTTAACAAAAGTGAAAAATTATTTGTGTATCCGCCGCGTGATTAGGATCCAAAATTTGGCCAGTTTCATGAAAATCGCGTCAGTAGTTTTTCCATAATATTGCTGACAAACCAAAAACATAAACTCCTTGGTGGACGTTATAATCAGTTGCAATTAATTGCAGCCCGAAATTCTTAACGTTTTAAACATTAATGCGCGTAATAATAGTATCTGCGTTGAGTACTTTTACTTGTAATACTTTAAGTACATTTTCCTGATTAAACTTTTGCTAAAGTAACATTTTCAATGCTTTTACTTGTAATGGAGTATTTTTACAGCGTGGTATTAGTACTTTTACTTCAGTAAAGGATCTGAATAGAGTGCTCCAGGGATGATGTATTTTTGTAGGATAACCAGGAAGTTAGCATCGCCCTGGTTCCCTCCACAAAAAGTCAATGGGATTGTTCCATTGGGATTTGGTTTATTGCAGAAAATAAGCTCATTCATGATACTTACACGTTTTGTTCAGCAAGATAATCTTCACAAATGTGAATGCAATCGGCAGAAGTAAAAAGTTAACGTTATATACAAACTACACAACAGTCGTATGAGCGGACGAGTCGGCGTGATGAATTTAGTTAGCAACCACCTTTTTTAAGACAAATAGACGCCTCAAAATTCACGTGTCGGGTATTTATTGATGTATTTTATGTCGTAGAACAAAGCGTTAAAATCTCTTCAACTTGTGTTAACCACAGATCTTATTTCTAACTAAATACCCATCGGCTTCCAGACAAGCGAACAGGAAGTGCTAAAATGCTATCTCATTACCGGGCAGCACTCTATACTTCCTCCTCCTTACCATAGAAAATGTATTTTAGCTCCTTATTCCAATTAAAAAAACTGATGAAAAACAAGGTTTCTGAGGGATGTTGACGAACTGTAATGAAAGAGCTCTTTACTGTAAAGTTCCCTTACAGATCTGGTAGCAAATGTTGCCTAGCAACAACGAACTGGGCAGGGATGGATCTCTTTCCTTATATGGTCACGTGTCTATGAGATGTGACGTTAGTGGGTCATCTATCAATCATGTCGCTCCATCCGCACATCCGTCATGTTGTCTGTTGATGTTACTGGTTAAAAGAATCACTGAGGGTGTGTGTGTGTAAATAAGTGTGTGAGTGTATTTCCACAGTGTAATGTTTTAACTTAAAATCATGTGGAAAGTATGAAGTTCAGTATGTGTGTTTAGTGTGTCTGCATCAAAGGAAAGGGGGGGTGGTCACTTTTTTAAAAAAAAAACTTGAAAGTTATCTGGATAAATGCGTTGAACCTGATGCAGTGTTATGACCTTACCATGACCTTTGACCTTAGCACGACCTTTCCATGGCCTTGACCTTTTGGCCGGAGCCGCTGATTAAGAGTTTGGCGAGGATCCAGGATTCCACTATTGGTGCCCCGTGTGAGGCCAAAAATAAATGTTGACTTATTTTAACTTCGTACTTAAGCGTACGTATTTTAACTCAAACCTGATCTTTTCCTAACCAAGTTTTGTTTAGTGTGTTGAAGTCTATCGGACTACCCTGCACGTCGAAAAAGTACGCTAAAGGGCAACCCAGTGCGTTAAAAACAGATGCCAAGGGGTCCTGACCAAGCGCCCCTATGTGACAAGAAATATTCATCATATATACATATATATTTGCCCACTCCCATGTTGATAAGAGTATTAAATACTTGACAAATCTCCCTTTAAGGTACATTTTGAACAGATAAAAAAATGTGCGATTAACTATGGACAATCACTCGATTAAATATTTTAATTGACAGCCCTATTTTAAAGACACCAAAACACTGCACAGTGATTTGTAATACTCAGACTGGAACGTTATCACAACAAATTTGACTTTTTGTTCTTAATGAAAACAAACTATGTGAAAGCAGAGGCAATAAATGGGTGTTAAGTTTTACAATTTCTTAGTTTATACGACAGTTTTTCTTATAGATTTTTAAAAAAGTCCTCAAAAGCCTCAGTTGTTGCAGAACTCAACTCAAATATTGTACAATTATTTCACATTTTAGGTTACAAAGATCCGTGTCAACATTTTGAGGGAGTATGTGTTACATCATTGTTAAAAATTAAATCAAATACTTTTTAATGGGCTGAATTTATAAAATTTTGTTGATATTGTCACGTATTTGCTTTGTGTAAATATTTACGACAGTGTTAAACGCCTACAGTATCGATGTTAAAAAGCAGCACTAGTTATCGTCACACTAATGATTCAGTTCCTCACAACTGAATTACCGTTAGCAGCAAAAGTCTCTCTCTCTCTCTCATCTGCAACCGCTTATCCCGTTAGGGGTCGCGGGGGGGCTGGAGCTGATCCCAGCCGACATTGGGCGAAGGCGGGGTTCACCCTGGACAGGTCGCCAGTCCATCGCAGGGCTGACACATAGAGACAGACAACCATTCACGCTCACATTCACACCTATGGGCAATTTAGAGTCAACAATTAACCTAACATGCATGTCTTTGGACTGTGGGAGGAAACCGGAGTACCTGGAGAAAACCCACGCTAACACGGGGAGAACATGCAAACTCCACACAGAAGGGCCCCAAGCTGGATTCGATCCTGCAACTCTCTAGCTGTGAGGCGCCAGTGCTAACCACTGCACCACCGTGCAGCCCCGCAGCAAAAGTCAAACTCCTTTAATCAGTGGCTCGGCCTTCGACCTGCTATGCCTGCTATGAACCCAGTAGTCTTAATTCTTTTCTCTTTGCTTTATACCAAACCAAAAGGAGCCTTCTGTTGATGTTGTTAGCGGTGCAGCCACTCCTGGGTCAACTGGGTTTCTAAGACTTTTGTGTTATTTTCTCTGTCATCTGACGGAAATGTACAGTTTACTACAGGCGGTACAAACGTGTCTTAGAAGAAAGGCAGTAGTGTTAAAGAATCATATTGTTGGTTTTGTATGTTTTATCTCATTGGGTTCCAAAAAGTTTCTGAACTGTTTGGACATTTGTTTCGGTTCATTTCTTGCAAAAACTTGGTTGAATCATCACTAAAAGTCAATCACATGACATTATTTTGATTGCAAGAAACAGGTTTGTTCCTTTTCTTGCATGCAGAGGTATTCTAATATCCAAAAAATTACAAAAATTAGCTGCCAAAATGCATTTTACAAACAGTAGAGTCAGAAAATCAATTGAACCCAGCAGTCCAACTACTGAATGTCACTGAATGCAACTCAACTTTAACTGAATTTTGTATCATACTGAAACGAACTGAAACCCCCTGAGTCCATTGAATGTTTAGAAATGTTATTGCATAATTGTGATCACTGTAAACATTGTGCGATTTTCTGTCCTAATCAAGTCGATCTTTTCCTAAACCTAACTAAGTAGTTTTGTTGCCTTTTGGTTGTTTCCTGTGAAGACGGAAGTTTATTTTGAAAAGACTGAATGCATGTAACTGAAACAGAAATTGACATGTGTTTCTGGACATTCGTAGGAAAACAAACAAAAAGGGAAAAATAACTTTTCTGTGAGATATCATATGAACCGTTGTATGAGGAAACATTGCTGTTGTTTATATAAACTCACTATATTATAAAATGTAATGTATGTTCATGAACGAACAAAAGTCTACTGAACAAGTCCATCAAAAATACTTGAAACTATGACTTCATTGGGTCTTGAATGCAGCTTTAATTCGCAGGCGGGTGGAGTTTAGTGATCATTTCAGAGACGATCCGTCTGGTTCCACTTTGAGCAAAGACTCAGAGTAATCGAGTGGGTTTCAGAGTGGTTTGACCCAGGGTGGCTGTAGTTTTTAGGCCCTTTGTGTGTGTGTTTATATCAAATGCAGAATGTCTATGTATGATCATTTCACATCATGCCTCATTTTAGACAGGAAGTGATTTTTTAAAGTAAAGTGCAGTAGAGAAATTAGGATTTTTGAACCAAACTGGGCTGGTTTTCCTAAAAGGAATCTCTGAGTCTGAGCTTGATTTATGTTCAGTCCAATAAGACAATCCAACTTCTTGAATGACTGGACTGAACCTTGAACACGGTGGCTAAAAAAAAAGACTTTTGACATTTTCTGCTTAAAAACTTTCTCAACGTTGTTCTTAGAAAGTTAAAGCAAAGATGAGTATTTTAAAATCTAAAGTAAAGCTCAGCTGTTTGACGTCTGTTTCTTACTGCGAGATGCTTTTAGGAAAACTAGTCCTGCGTTGAAGTGGAAGGAGACGTGAGAACTTTTGAGGACATGTTTTAATGCTAACAATGATCTGTAATGTGATGTGTGTTGATATGAAACATGTATGTTTGTTGGGATCAGGGTGCGGGCATTCGGAGAAAATAAAAACCCTGATTTGAATCGAGAAACGATGCGTTCAACTGTGAAAATAAAAACTGATGCAGTGGCATCATGTTAACCTGCAGTGTCTTTGTTACTGTTGTCTTATAAATTGTATCTACGGTGTATGAGTTAGTTTGTACACTATTTACAGCAGAAGCAGAAGAGCTGTTATAACAAAGATAGTATTTAAAGGTCGACTCGATGTGCGTTACCAAACTAAGCTAATCAATAGGGTTATGAATGATGTGAATGCTAGCACTAGCTGAGTCAATGCTAGCTGTGCTAAAAGGTGTTGTATGTATACTTGTCTGGTGGCTTTGAAGAGGGTGTAGATAACAGCTTCAGGTCCCCGTCAGAAAGGGCTGTCTGACGGCGAGGTAAAGCGTATTTTAGACACCTAAAAAACACAATATCAGTTTAAGTGTCATTATATTTAGAATATTTTCACCGCTTTACCTCGCTGTCAGACGGCCC